>CAUYQG010177942.1:0-40192 GCA_963574415.1 Tarsius wallacei
GTCCGAGTTTCTTAATAATAGATTCCAGAACCCCAACATAGAGTCTCTCAATCAGAATCTCTTAATCAGGTAGTCAATTCTGACCACTCGATCAGAATCTCTGGGAGTAAGTGCTGAGGCTCAGAACACAACACCCCACAAAAAAAAAAAAAAAAAAAAAGGAGTTGCTAATTTGCATATAGTCAGTAAGCCTAGAAACACACTTCCCCAAGAAGTAACACCTTTATTAAAAGTATGACTTGCTCTAAAAGACAAAACATATAAAATATCTTCCCAAAGGCCAGATAAATTCAGAGATGAGAAGTTCATGACTGTCTATTAATGGAAAGCAGGATGCGTGGGGAGCCGTCTCTATCACTAGAAAATAATAATGTAACATTTCTGTAATGTTAATTCACTTGGCATTAGAAAGAGCGAACTACATGGAACCACAAGTCTGTACCAAGTTGCAAATTATGTAATATGGAAACTCAAGATCATTGAACACAGCATTTCTCAATAAGCAGTGATTAAATTTCCAGGGATTTATAAAAGTGTTCCAAGATACTAAGGAATTATACGTGAAATTTAAATGGACATCATTATCAATTTCTAAAAATGAATAAATAATTATTCTAATATTCAGCTTTTAAAACAGAATGTTCTGAGGGCCTTTCACCCAACACATGTAGGGTTAGTGGAAACCAGTCAAGTGAGCTCATTAAATCACTCAGTCAAACTCCATATCATTGTGTGGTGTTGACAGTTATACGAGTTCATATCGTTTTTATTTTCAGTCATATGTATTGACACATTTTTAATTTATACATAATGGGCTATTGGTTAATGATGGGAAGTTCAGTGTGCTAATTAACACAAAAACAGTAATTTTACAAATATGTCTGAATTTGCTCTTTGTGGAAAAATATATTCAGGGCAAATTTAATCTATGCTCTTGGTTTTAAAAAAAATGCTCTTTGCTAGATACAAAAGTTAAATTCATTCCCCAAATTCACTCATCAAGTTATAAGATTATATGAAATGCAGCAGTATGTTTTTGGGCACCAAAAAACAAATGTTAAAAAGGTAAAAATTTGGTGAATATAATCCAATTTGGTTTTCCATATATGAGGGGGGAAAATACTCCTTCAACTTTATAAACAATTTCCTGCAAACAGCAGCCTAAAACTTTCTCATCACGTAGACCAAAAATGCAAAAATTATAAAAATAAACTAGTATATCCTTTTAATCTTAAGATGCAGAAATTCTAAAATTTAGGTATTAAAAGTAGATTTTGGCCTTTTTTAAATGCTGGAAAACATTTAAATACATTTGGTTCCCCTCATCCCCCACAAGAGATATATAATATTTTATTTTTGAATTTATCAACAAAACATAATTTTTCTTATACAAACATAAGTTAAACAGTAATTACTGAATGGTAAAATGTAGACAATTTTCCTTGTATGGCATGAATATCAAAGATTATATTAATATATTGATCTCAAATAAATACTTTTTATCCAAAAATCAAGTCTTTATCACATGCCATGTAAAGACAGAATTAGTTTTTAAATCCTTGGGGCCTTCAAAAGATTATGCTTTATTCCAAGAGAGATTTGTGAGTCAAAGATTGAGGAACACTGATCTTTTCTAATCTCTTTAATATGTAAATTTTAAAAGGGCCCAAAAAAGGCTAAGAAAACGACCCAAGATCCCAAAGACCCAGCAACCAGAAATGGTGGGACCAGAACACAGATCACTTGACTCCAAATTAGCTGCTCCTTCTGCCTCATTAACACCTCCCATTCATATACAGATTCATATTCATATTAATCGCTTACCACAAGGATGCATTCTAAGAAGTGATTTTGTCATGTGAATCTCACAGAGTGTACTTACACAGACCTAGATGTAGAGCCGTCTACACACCTAGGCTATATGGTATGGCCTATTGCTCCTAGGCTACAAACCCCCACAGCCTGGAACTGTACTGAATACTTTAGGTAACAGTAACACAATGATAAGTGTTTATGTATTTGAACATAGAAAAGGTGCAGGAAAAGATAGTATAAAAGACTTAAAATGGCACGTCTGGATAGGGCACTTACCGTGAATGGAGGCTGAAGGACTGGAGGTTGCTCTGGGTGAATCAGTGAGTGAGTGGTGAGTGGGAGCGAAGGCCTAGGACACTACTGTACATTTTATAAACATTGTTCAGTTAGGCTACACTACATTTATTTCAGATTTTTTCCTTGATAATAAATTATACATTATTTTATTTAGCTTACTGCAACTTTTAAACTTTATAATCTTTTTAATTTTTAAAAATCTTTTTCAACTCATAATAATACTTACCTTAAAACACAAATACATTGTACAACTGTATAAAAATATTTTCCTTCTTTATATCCTTATTCTATAGGCTTTTTCTATTTAAAAAAATTTTTTTACTTTTTTTACTTTTTTTTGTTAAAAACTAAGACACAAATACACACATTAGCCTAGGACCATACAGAGTCAGGATCATCAGTATTACTGTCTTCCACCTCTCCATCTTGTTCCACTGGAAGGTCTTTAGGGCAATAACCCAGATAGAGCTGCCATCTCCTGTGGTAACAATGCCATCTTCTGGAATATCTCCTGAAGAACCATTTGAAGCTGTTTTACAAAAAGTTAATAAGTAGTAGGAGTATACTCTAAAATAACAACTAAAAAGTATAGTATGGTGAATACACATGCCAGTAACATAGTTACTACCATTATCAAGTATTATGTTGTACACAAAACTGTACGTGCTAGACTTTCGTATGACTGGCAGCACAGGTTTGTTTTTTTTTTTTTTTTTTAACCAGCATCATCACAAACACGTGAATAATGTATTGCACTACAGCATTTCAACAACTACAATGCCATCAGATGACAGGCATTTTTCAGCTGTTAAAATCTTATGGGACCAGTATATATGCGTTCAGTCACTGAATGAAACATTGTTACGTGGCATATGGCTGTATAATGCTTCACCTTTCCCCAGGCTAACATAAGACACTTTCCTGTGACTTCTTCCTTGCCTAATTTTGCCATCTCCTATCTCCTGACTGACTTCCCTGTGCCTTTTTCAGATTGAATTCTGAGGGCCATTTGATACTGAGTCAGCATCCAAGCAACTCATACTTGCTGATGGATCCTTAAAATTCAAGGTTCTGCAAGCCACAAAGGTAATGCTTAGAGAGAGATATTTCTGATGAGACTTCTCAAGCAACACATTGCAGTGAAAGGGAGATTAAGGAAGCAGAGTATAATTTTTGTTTAGGACTAAAGAGAAATGGAGCTGAGAAGTTACAATTAGTATGAAGAATTCCTGAAGAAAGCAGGATTTGCTAGTGATTAGAAATTATTTAAGAGTGATTACTGTGGCAAAATGAAAACTACACAGACCACTCAAATGAAGCACAAATTGCTTTTAGTATTACTATTTAGTATTACTAACATTTGAGCGTTTTCCCTCTTATGATGGGAGGTCACCGAGAGGTCAAAAGTCATAATTATTAAACAATGATTAGATTCTATGAGAGGCATGTTGCTAGCCTCCTTCTCTTAAGAAAATATTTCAAGAGGTGCCTGTTCCAATGAAGAGAAATTGTCCTATTGTATGCTTAAAAAAAAAAAACCAAACCCACCCCACAATGATGGAGGAACCAAGTGAGAGAACTCCTCATGTCCAAAATGAGCAACAAAATAAATAAATTAGTATTGGATTATAACCCAAAATATAATGTCCATAATGATATAAATTAATGGCTGAATAAACTAAGAAATGGAAGGGGAAGAGGCAAAATTTCATGCAGTAGGATTTCTTAATTTTTTTTTTTTTTTTTTTTTAGTTGGAGTCTCACTCTGTCACCCAGGCTGGAGGGCAGTGGCACACTCACGGCCACCACAGCATCAACCTGCTGGGCTCCAGAGATCCTTTTGCCTTAGCCTTCCAAGTAGCCAGAACTACAGTTGCATGCTTCCATGCCCGGCTAATTTTTAATTTACTGTAGAGACAAGGTCTCACCCAAGTTGCCCAGGCTGATCTTGAACCCACGGGCTCAGGCGATCCACTTGCCTCAGCCTCCCAAAGAGCTGGTATTACAGGCTGAGCCAGGGAGCCCGGCCTGCAGTAGGATTTCAAATGTTTATGGATACTCTGCCCTCAAGGATGTGGAAGGTAACTTCCTTCCACAGTATGGGGGGATGGGAAGAGTAGATATAATAGTCCCTCAGCCAGGTGACCAAGGTCAACATCAATAGCCATAAATTATGTTGATGGTATGTACCCTTGATATACTATAATGAAAATGGCACTCTGTGGTCTTCCTTCCCCAAATCCATAACCCCAGTATAATTAGGAGAAAAACATCAGATGAATTCCAATAGAGGGTCTTCTGTGATATGCCTGGCTAATACTCCTAAAACCATGAGTGTCATCAAAAACTGTCACAGCCAAGAAAAGCCTAAGGAGACATAACAATTAAATCTAATATAGTCTCTTGGAGAGGATGCTGGAACAGAAGAGTATTAGATAAAAACTAAGAAACTCAAACTAGGGACTTTAATCATTATTAAAATGAATTAAAATGTAACAATAATGGTTCATTAACTGTAATAAATGTACTTTACTAAGATGTTAATAATAGAAAAAAATTGTGTGAGGCTATAAAGACATTATACACTTTTCTCAATTTTAAAACAAATTTAAAGTTGTTCTAAAAAAATGAAGTCTATTTTATAAAATAAAATAGTCCTGTTTTATCTTCTTACCTTCCAGTTACTTGCCAACACAAGCAATTTAATTGAGAACAAAGAGGACAGGAGAAAACGAGAAGGCAAGGCTAAGTCCAGGAACAGGGTCTGGAAGAAATCAATTCAAGGCCGAAAGTGGATGCTAAGTCAAGAAAAAGCCCCTGAATTCATTATGTAGTTTTCTGAGAATAATTTCACCTGCCAAGGGTCTGGCCTTTTGCTGTAAAGTACATATCTATTTACTTACTGACTATTTTCTACAAACCATCATTGTTGGGATTCAGAACAGCTAATTAAATACAAAATATATCATCAAGGATCCCCATGAAAGGAAAAACACTGTGCAAAGGGCAATATTTAATTTAGTTTTTTAAGATGGAAAATAAGCTGTGTGTGTCTGTAAAGAAGAGTGGATAGCTAAAGAATACAAGAAACGTGATTATGTTTCAAGATCTATAGGATCCAAATATCCTGTGCTGGGACGTTCTATTTTTCCACTATTACAAACATGGCAGATTGTTCATCTAATAGAGATGAAATATTAAATCTCAATTCGAATCTCAAGCTAATGAAATGAAACCTTAGTAGTCGCCTGCAGGGTAATTCTGAATCATCTAAAATAATTCTGAAAGACTGATGTGCTCTTTCTTTCAAAGGCTACTGGAAGAAGTGGTTAAAAGTACCCTAAGGGAGGATCTAAGCCTGCTTAGTGTACACAAGGAAAGTCAAGTTATAGACATGAGCATACAAATAATTTATTTGACAAACTTCCCCCAGATAATGTTATTTTCTGAATGCAATACTTAAATGTTGCCCTAAAACGAAGGCTCTTGCAGAGCAAATAGTTAAAAAAAATTAAAAAAAAATTTTTTTAAAGAGTAAGAATGGAGGGCTTCATATGCATTTCCTTCTTTATAAACTTTATCTTTATAACTGTCATCTGCATTTCCTTAAGAAAATTGCCAAGGTTTTCACTTCACAGAAACAGATTTGCATTCTCCAATTATCTCCAATTTGAAGGTTACAGAATAAACTAAAATGGGGGAGGGAAAGTTTACTGAAACAGCTGTAAACACAAACTAAAGTAATCAAAGCAGTACTTGGAGTCCTGAAATTTGGTTGCCCTTTATCCCCTTTAGACAATCAACTGCCTCCCAGCAGGGTAGGAACCTTCGCTATTCCAATCATTTACATAAGAAATTAGCAACCAAAATTTACATCTGAATGGCAACTCCCAGAAGCCCATCAGGTGTTAAGTATCTGCTTATCTAAATTGCCTCTAAAAATAGCTTTACCTTCCTTTAAGCCTTACGTAAATAGAGGATTTCCCAGGAAGGGAAGGTGGTATGCTGAAACAAGTCCGGGCATTATATTGCTCTATTTCACTGCCATTTTTATAAAGAAAATTTCAGTTAGAGAACTCTTAGAACTATTTTTGAATGAGCCAAATTAAAACAGTTATGTACAAACTATAAACTGCTTTTTGTTTTAAATGCCTGCGCCCCCCCCCCAGGAGAATTAAAAGGTGAGAATGAATAACGGACGTTAATTATAAAAATCTAAAGTGGGAATCTAAGTGTAGGACTAGTTTTTTTTTCTTGAAATTTAAATCTTGAACATGGGTGGGCTAGTTCTTTGCTTTCAGAAAAATTGTACCTCCTTTAATATGACTATTTCCCTTCCCACATGCTTTTCATATTCTCATGTTTAAAATTTAAGAATTACTGGCATGTCTAGATATCTGAGTTTATATCTTGGAGGGCACTAAACAGCTTTCCAAACCAGGTTATAAGTAACATCAGTACCAGATATCCCATAAGGCAAACTATAGACATACCTAGAGCACAGGAAAAACAGGGGAGCCTCTTCTTCATTTTTTGGTATAAAATTTGATATTTGAAAATTGTCCTTTAAAGCTTTTACCCTGGTTAAATGTAACTCTCACATATAATAAGAATCTCAATGAGAATCCAACAATACTTAAAGCACAATTTCAACTTCTAGTTTGTTTACTTGCTCAATTCATCATACAAAAGGCATGATGGTGTATATAAAGCATGTAAGAAGAAATATAAAGCTAGTCATCTCCCACATCTCTACAGGTCTGAATTATATCAATAATGAATAAGTCGATATAGGTTGTATTGTCTGAGCAATCACAGGCAGAAGCAGATTTATAAGGAATGATTTGCTAAAGGAAGGCCCAAATAAAAGAGCAGTAGTGCTAATTGCTAGAGACCACTTGTAGTGAATCAGGCACAGATAAGCTACTAGAAGTATTCCTCAGTTCTTCCCATCTCCTAGGGAGGGGATTTTGACCTCCTTACTGGTTAAAAAAAAAAAGTCAAAAGAAAATACAACTCCAAACAGTGCTATCTGGCTTTTCCATATTTGGAAATTTATCCCAATAGTTTGCGCTTCAAGCTTTGTAAGGGGAATGACCTGAGATTTTATCCCTTTTCTTCCCTTCCCTCACCCTCCCCCCCAAGATTTTTGTGCGCTGAAATCATCCCAAGTCCAAGTCAGTCTGGGTATAAAAACTGTACTGTCTTACACTGACATACCAAGATACATAAAAAATAAAAACTGTACTTTGACTTATCTGGGTAAAGTATTACTCACAGACTAATTAGTCTGGGATGGTCAGAAAATAGCACTGTAAACTACTAAATGGAGGGAAGAGAGTAGTAATTTATGTTGTGATATCACCAAACCATGAAATACTGACAATGCTTTACATCAGGGTTTTCTCATTAAATGTGTGGTCAAAGCTTTGGTGGAAGAGGAGGTTAACACTAATAAATAAAATGGGATTCTCTAAATAAATACATTATTATCCTCTACAGATAGAGTTTACATTTATAATATTTACAAAATATTTACATTTTAATCCTTTATACTGGATGCATGTCCAAAATAAGTATGAACAGTAAATACAAAACATCTCATCTTGCTCTGATTGTTTTGCTGGAGGGGGTAACAGAAAGAAGTAGAAAGAGGGAAGACTAAAAGAAATTCCTAAAATAGTAGCATTCTTGCAAGAAGTACGTGGAATTCTGGAAAAGCCTTGACCTGGGTTTAGACTTGCTTTTGCCACAGACCATCTTAAAGTCAGTCTCTTTATCTATAGATGGGATGATAATACTTGTCTTTCCTATAGACACCTGCTGAGAAGTCAGAGGAGATAATGTGAGTGAGAGCACAATCCTCATTTCTTTCCAGAATTTACTGGTTTCCAGCATTGAGCACCATACGTAATGATTGGAAATAAGCCAGACAATATTGGAGGGAAAGTAGCAAAAAGGAAAACAAAACCGAAACCCACCATCTGTAGTGCAAGATCCTTCTGGGGCAGGTTTTTGTGAATAGGGAATTGGTGGGCTGTTTGAATCAGACATTTCTTCATCATCTTCGTCATCTTCCATTTCATTAACTGTTAGATTGTTAGAAAAATCCAGACTTCCATTTTGAGTGTAGCGGTGTACCAAATCTTTATCCAGATCTTCCACCTTGGGTTTAACATCTAGGTAAGCAAATACATCAGAGCAAATTTAATAAGAAGATACTTTTGGAAAAATTCATAGTTCTGAAAGACATATTTGAGGAAAGGAAGTCTAGCATTTTCTAACATTTAGTCAATGTATTAAAAAAGTCCCGAGATTTGGAATCCCAACTTCTTTTAAAAGGAGTCTAGAAATGTGAATGATTGAGAGACTTACCTGCAGATGAGAAAGGATGCTGGTCAGTGTCCAAGTACAGCTGGGAAAATATTGGCCGTGGGACCACACTACTACACCGGAGAGAGGCTTCTATGGAGTTGTGGAGAGCTTCCTCAAATCGAGCAGATTTCAGTTGCCCAGCATATGAATTCCCCATGGTCTACACCCACCCATCCCAAAGAAAAAGAGGAAGAAAGGAGAAAATTCATATAATTAGAGGTTATATGCCTCAAAGAACATGCATAGCTAATGTCAACTATGTCCATGCATCTTAAGATGTGAACTATATGAACAACCCATTTGTCTTATTAAAGCAACTTGTGTAAGTTATCTGTTATCATATCACTAGTGCTTTTTGTCTTTACAGCCGAAATCTATCTTTAAAAGTCCCTTTAAGGGATCTTGTATCTAAGAATCAAACAGTAGTAAGTGCTTAAGTCAAGGCTCTCCAACCAGTAAATCAAGATTGAACTGTCAATTGTGAAGCGCAACTTGTTAAACAATAGGGCCACACCATCTCCTTAAAACTGGTGGGCTACTGTAACCACACAGCAACTCTATCAGTGTTTCAGAGTAAATAATTATTTCTGTTTTACTAAGATCTATTACTCTGGAGGGGGAAAAGGGGCTCTTCTCTGGGAAAAAAATGAAAACTTTAAGACAATATATTTAATTAACAAGTTCCTGCAAGCAAGAACTTAAAAGAAAGCCTTTTAAACTCAAATAACTCATTTATGTATTACTAGTATTTATTTGAAAAATTGTTGTTTCTTTTGCCTTATCTGGAGTAAAATCTTATTCGGGACCCTTCAGGAAAATATATAATAGAATGTTTTGAAGTTATGACCTTTACTTCTCATCACTAATACTTATATAGCACCTGCTGGTTACAGAAATTTCCATATATAACAATAACTACCATTTGTTGGGTGTAACTATTAGCTAGAACAATGACTCTCAAAGTACAGTCTTCTAGTCTTCCATGAAATCAAAACTATTACTAGGATATTATTTGCCTTTTTTGCCCTGATTCACTCGTATGTGTACAGTGGAATTTTCCAGAATCTGCATTATGTGTAATATTGCAACACACTGATTGCAGAAGCAGATAGGTTACTCTTCTCACTAGTTTTTCTTTGGAAATACAATTATTTTTCATAAAATGTGCCATTTATGATAATATATAGGAAGTTTATTGCCCTACGTTTTAAAAAGTAATACATATTTTAGAATTTTCTTAGTTTTAGTTTCTAGTAAATATAGCCTACATAAACCCTCCACAATTTTTAAGAATATAAAGGGGGTTCTGAGACTAATAATTTGAGAACTATTGGGTTAGACAGTATACTAAGCACTTTATAAAAATTATCTTATTTAATCCTCAGTGTTCTGAAGCAAATAGGACCTCTTTCCACTTCACAAATTAAAAAACAAAACAAAACTGGAGCTTGAAGAAGCTAAGTGACTTGCCCACAACCACTCAGCTGTTAAGGGATGGAGCCAGGACTTGGTATCTAGCTATGTGATGACAAATCTTGCTCTCTTACTGTACGGGCTCAACTGGTATAAATCTCATTTCAAGGCAATTTTGAAAATACCTTAACCTCACTTCTATCAAAGAGAGGGACAGACAGTACATTTCATGTGAAATACCTCTTCTGAAAGGACCCTGAGTGTACATCTGGGCTCATTAGGAGTGGGAACCATAAGCCAGTGTGCCCACTCATAAGCAGCGAAGGGACAATGCATAGTACATCCACAACCCTATCTCAAGTTTCCCAGACTTATACACAGGAGCTCTTAGTGCAGGAGATTTTAGTGCCCCCTGAGTTTCTTTTAAACAGCAAAGAAGGCTTCTGTCATGATTCCTAGTAGACATGATTTGGAGGAAAAGCCAGGATCCTATTTTTGCAACCTTTCTTATAATAGGTAATAAAAAACAAAATGCCAAGGATTTAAATCACTGGTTCCTCTCTTTAAAAAATTATATGCAGTGTAGGTAACAAGGTGAGACCCTGTTTCTACAAAAAATAGAAAAAAGTTAGCCAAGTGTGGTGGAGTGTCCCAGCTACTCAGGAGACTGAGGTGGAAGGATCACCTGAGCCCAGGAGGTAAAGGCTGTGGTGATCCATGACCTTGCCACTGACTGCACTCCAGCCTGGGTGACAGAGTGAGAACCCCAGTCAAAAAAAAAAAAAAAAAGTAAATATATACCCACAATGAATACCCAATTAAAAATTGAAATGTAAGAAAATCAAAGTCTGTCAAATGAAATGCTCTGGAAACACCAAGTTTTCGGTTTAAACTTTTAAAGTTCAGAAAGGTATTTATTTTTCAACAGACACATGATCAAAACAGGGTGGGGGTTGGAAGAGAAATGTGCTGTGACATCAGTTTATGCATCTAAGTCACAACAACTATTTTACCCTTTTTCTTTGCTATAGTGAGTACAGAGTTAACCACAAAACTTCTTATCCATGAACAATGGAATAATTTCAAAGGTGGACCTTTAGCCTTTCTTCAGAGCACCAAATACCTAGAAATCTTGCCTCTTCTTAATCTATCACCACCCCAACAAGTTACCTTCATCACTGAAAATCTTGAAAATCTACATTCTCCAAGAGATCTTTTTAGTTTAATAAAAGAGTAAGGCCGGGCTCGGTGGGAGCACTTTGGGAGGCTGAGGCAAGTGGATTGCCTGAGCCCGCGGGTTTGAGACCCACCTGGGCAACTTGGTGAGACCTTGTCTCTACAATAAATCAAAAATTAGCCAGGCATGGTAGCGCGTGCCTGTAGTTTCGGCTACTTGGAAGGCTGAGGCGGAAGGATTGCCAGAGCCCAGCAGGTAGAGGCTGCGGTGGCCAGGAGTGTACCACTGCACTCCAGTCTGGGCGACAGAGAGAGACTCCAACTCACAAAAATAAATAAATAAATAAATAAATAAATAAATAAGAGAACTCAATTATACATGGAGGATCACATAATCTCAATCCCTTTGCTTTATAGTTTAAGGAGTAATATGACAAATACACATATACAGGATAAATAAATACTGTGCTGAATAAAAATATTAAATCAGGCTGAATGTGGTGGCTCACACCTGTAATCCCAGAACTTTGAAAGGCTGAGGCAGGAGATCACTTGAAGCCAGGAATTTGAGACCAGTTTGGGCAACACAGCGAGACCTTTATCTCTATAAAAATTAAAAAATTAGCTGGGCATGATGGTGTGAGCCTGTAGTCTTGCCACTTGAGAGGCTGAAGTGAAGGACTGCAGTTTGAGGCTGCAGTGAGCTATGATTGTGCCACTGTACTCCAGCCTGGGTAACAGAATGAGACCTCGTCTCTTAAAAAAAAATTAAGTCAACATAAAAATGGGCAATGGAGTTCCATAGGAGACATATATATATATAGAGAGAGAGTCATAGAATATATACAAAATCCTACAAGAGCATTAGCAACACTCAGATACAGACAAGGGGAAATATCGAGTCCCTGCTCACACTTGGTAGAGTAAAAGGGAGTAGCTAACTCTATTCCAAATAACAGCAAAACTGGACATTTAGAAAGTGATAACAACACATTACAGAATTGACCCCAGACTTCTTTAGTGGTGACTACGGAGTTCTGCCCTTGACAGCCCAATGGTGGAGTTCAAAGGAAGACTGTGTAATGTATTCTAAATGTAATATTCATGCATATAAAATTGTTGGTGTTATCCACCTAAACTACTAGCCTTTCTTTCCACTAACTCTTGAAGAGCCCGGCCCCTAATGCCTGAGATGGCATAACACCTAACTAGAAGTCAGTGTGACTAAATCCAACTTTATATAGAAGATAGAAAATACTTTTCAGAACTAGTCATTAAATACATGTAACAAGAAAGCCATCTGGTGATTTCTATTATGTACTTACACATCAAGTTTATGAGACTGCATTACATTGCTTTTTCATATTCTTTGTTGTAAAATTATAAAAGGACAAAGTACATTAAATGTTTTGTCATAGCACAACAGACCTCTGAGATACTAATAGGCACTTTTGTTATATTGAGGAAGTGTCTAAGAAAATGGTAGTAAACAATATGGACTCTTTCTGCATCAATAATTGCTCAAAATGTAGATGGAACCAGCTACAAACCACCATGACATTGTGGTTTGTGACCTTTCTACTCTAGCCTTTTTCCTTTTTTCCACAAAAAAATAGATTAAAGAAGTGAAATGGGAGTAAAACAGGCAGCCTCAATCTCTGGTGGCTTTAGGAAGGGGGACTGGTGAAATTTAAAAAAAAAGAAAGAAAGGTTGGGTGCAGTGGCTCATGTCTATAATCCCAGCACCATGGGAGGCTGAGGCAGGTAGATTGCTTGAGCTCAGGAGTTCAAGACTAGCCTGGGCAACATAGCCAGACCTCATCTCATTAAAAAAAAAAAAAAAAAAGCAGGGTATGGTGGCCTGCACCTGTAGTCTCAGCTACTTGGAATGCTGAGGGAGATGGATGGCCTGAGACCAGGAGGTTCAGCATGAGCGAGAAAGTGAGACCCTGACTCTAAAAAAAAAACCCCCCAAAACAAAAAGAGTAGCTTGGGAAATAGGTGTGCCTACTTCCACACCTCTCCTCAATTCTCTTTTTTTCTCCTTGATCTGTAATGTTTTTATCTCCTTTTTGCTAAAGAGTTCATGTTTAATAATTACTCTATTTTTAATATAATACTTATTCAATAATTATTGAGTGTACAGCAGAGAGGGAGCAAAATACCCTCAGTGATAAAATTTTCCTTTAACTCTCAAAGATTTTTTTACAATTAAAGCATCAGATCAGATTTCAGAATATGTTCTTATTTTTTAAAATTAAAGTTATATGTGAAGCTCATATCACAATGGTAGGCACTGATGGCAGGTGATATAATAGTAGCTGAGGACAGCATTATTATTACAAGCAGTGGTGATAGTGGTGACTGTGATGATGGTGGTGATGGTGGTAGTTGTCATCGTCAAAAAATGTGAAAGCAGGGCAAGCCCCTGGGTTCCTTCTCCCTGTGGGAGCTTTTCTGTCCTCTCAATAAATCCTGCTTTCTCAAAAAAAAAAAAAAAAAAAAAGTGAAAGCATTCTTCTTTGAATGATTATAAAACATGGAGAGCTTACAAAATACTGGGAAAGCACTATTATTGTTCACAATTTTAAGATAACTGAGGCCTAATGAAGGTAAGGAACTTGCCCACGATCATACTACAAGAAAATGGCAAAGACAAGGTAGAACCCAATCAGTCTGGCTACAGAAGCAGCTCTCTCAGGTCATCTTCATCACTTAGGTAGTTAACTATTAAAATACCTACTAAAATGACCTGATTGGGTAAATAGATACTCTGTAAAATGGCACTAAGTTGCCAAACAAACAAACAAACAAAAACCAAGGAAGAAAGTTTTTGTTTGCTGATGTGTCCTTGTCCCTATATATTACAGCTACAAGACAAGACTAAAAAGGGAGTTTTAACTTGATACAGGGCTAATAGGCACAAAACCAGACAACAGTAACCCTTCCCCCTATTAAAAAAAAAACAAAACTCCTCACTGTAAGTATTTGATTAAAGGGGAAGATGAACAGAGGGTAAATTACCTAACAAAGAATAACTAAATGCATACACAAAGGAGGAGTAAACCAAGGCCTGGCCTTAGACTCCAAAGCATCAGACAAACTGGCAGCATGATCAGCTGATTTTGGGAATTCTCTTCTCTGTACCCTTTTTTTTCCCCTTAACTTCCAACTTTAGAAGAATCAGTCATGTTTCCTCCAATCTTTTCTTTCTCTAAATAAGGTTTTATTTTCTAGAAAGTTTTCTAGAGCTCAAATAATAAAGACAAGTTAATTTGAGAGCATATCTCTTTTGTCTTTCTTCTTATGCCAGGTTAAAATGAAGTACTGGATTTGAAATGTTGCCCAATCTGTTACCTTAAGAAAGTTAATACAATTTAACTTCAATTTTCTTCTCTATCCATGGAAGAACATTTAATTTTGGAAGGTAAATGTCCTAAGAAAAAATTATGATATTAATAATATGATATAAATTTATTAATATTTTATAAACATAATTTTCCTTGTGAAGGTAATATTGATATAAACAGATAAAAGCCAGGAAATACATACAATAAACTGTTAATAATATTTATCTATTGAGGATGAAGTTATTTATAAATTATCTTTCTTTTTTTCTGATTGGTATCTTCTTTTTTTTTAGTTGGAGTTACTTGCTGCTCAGGCTAGAGTGTAGTGGCATGCTCATGGCTACCTACCGCAACCTCAACCTGCTGGACTCAGGTGATCCTTCTGCCTCAGCCTTCCAAGTAGATGGAACTACAGGCATGTGCCACCACACCCAGCTAATTTTTTTGATTTATTGTAGAGAGGAGGTTTCTCCATGTTGCTGAGGCTGGTCTCAAACCTGTGAGCTCAGGCAATCCTTTCTCCTCCATCTCCCAAAGTGCTGGAATTACAAGCATGAGCCACCATGCCCAGCATAATGGTAACTTCTAATTTTTATTTTTTAATTAACCACAGCCAATTTTATTCAAATTCCCCAAAATTTATACTCAACATGTTGTTTCTAAAATTGTTACCCTTTGTATAATAGTTGTATTATTTTATCTTCTTTTATAGTTTCTTCATCTTTTCTTTACATTGTTCAGTAGAAGCCAGAGTCTTGAGTTGCTCAGTTAGAAGCCTCTGATCTACTACTCTGATTAAGTTTCTACTCAATATTTATGGCCAACATCTGGCTTCTAAAAGAAAGGCTTTTGGGGTCTTTTCGGTCACTTGCTGAAAGGATGACACTGCATTGTTACCCATAACCACAAGATCTGATTTAGGATGAATCTTAGCATCTAGTCATGCATTTCTAATCAAATTCACCTTCAGCTTCTTCTTGAGTCTTATCTGCCAACATGCTAAAACTGGATGCAACAAAAAGTCTGAACTATGAAGAGATGGACATTTTCAAAGAAATTCTCAAGACAAGCAACCAAGAAGAAGTCATTCACAAGTACTGATTCATATTGCTTCAGCTTTTTCTGAGCCCCATCAAAGTCAAAGTTAACATATAAGCACTCAACAAGTTCTGTAATTGGATCTTTAATGTATAAGACTCCTCCTGAATAACTTTGACTAGATCTTTTAGCAGCTGCTGGCGTTTGCGAACATCTTTGTTTGTTATGACTGCTGCAGTCAAATAATGGAGAATATGTGGACACAGTCTGAATTGCATTAAGACACTGTGGGTGATAAAGGAAGAGATCAATAATACTATTGTGACCTTTGAGGAGGTTGAAGCAGAGACGAGTGATTGAGCCATGTTTGCTGCTAAAAAGACTGGAGTGGAGAACTCTTCAAATTATTATTGATGGTCTCTTTTAACTGTGTAAGGTCTTCCATGGTTGCATCCCGATTCCACATTAAGATTTCAGAGGCCAGTTTTCCCCAGAATGAACTTAAAGCATTTCTCTGTGTTGCTGGAACCAACACTCCAAAAAAAATAAATAAATAAAGATATTCTGCTGCTCCTGAATAATTCCTACATTCATGTTGGAATTTTGCCTACCTGTAGAGGGTATCTAAATATTCCTGCCTAAAGCCATGCTTGTCTACCAGGTAGTCAAATAGCATCCGACCATTCCTGGTTGACTGCATTTGCCTTGTAGTTTCTGGATCTTCAAATATCTTCACAGTTGGTTCTGTTTCTGCCAGAAGCTGTTTCAGTTGTACAACAATTGTGGTTCTTTTTCTTTCAAAGCATGAGAAATACCATCAGAATAAAGGTTTTTATATACATCCAAAGTAAAGTCTACCATGTTGGTATAACTAAGAAGATCCAATTTCCCTTGTAATAATTCTTTTTCATTATATATCTCCTTTACAGAGAGACACTTGAAGAGCGAAAAGAACAGATGCCAATCCAAAAAGTGCAAAATGCGAGTAGTCAAGTCGTACTGCACCATCTTGCCAAAGAAAAGAGATATCTTCCACTTTTTAAAGCACTGAACTGTATTACAGAATAATGTAATAAAGGAAAATGAAAATATCCATATAGCAACTGAGCTCATCCAACTTTATGACTATCCTTGAACAAGTAGTTTAAAAGATAGTTCTACTACTCAAAAAGATAAGACTCCTCAACAAAATAGGCATAGAGAGAACATTCCTCAAAAGAATAAAAGTCCACAGTCAATGTCATTGTCATCAAAGAAAAGTTGAAGACATTCCCCCTCAGAACTGGAACAAGGCAAGAACTTTTACCACTACTATTAAACATAGTACTGGAAGCCCTAGCCAGAGCAATCAGGCAAGAATAAATAAATAAATAAAAAGTATCCAAAGTGGAAAAGAAGAAATCAAACTATCTGTGTATGCCGATGACATGAACTTATACCCAGAGAACCTGAAAGACTCCTCTAAAAGACTCTTGGATTTGATAAATGAATTTGGTAAAGTTTCAGAATATAAAATCAATATGTACAAATTAGTAGCACTGCTATACACCAACAGCAACCAAGCTGAGAATCAAATCAAGAACTCAATTCCATTGATAATATCAATCCCAAAGCTAAAATACCTAGGAATAGATGTAACCAAGGAGGTGAGGTGAAAGATCTCTACAAGGAGAACTACAAAACTCTGATGAAAGAAATTGCAGACGATACAAACAAATGGGGAAACATCCCATGCTCATAGATTGGAAATTCAACATTAAAATGAGTATATTGCCCAAAGGAATCTACAGAGTCAATGCAATCCCTATCAAACTACCAATGTCTTTTTTCACAGAATTAGAAAAAACAATCTTAAAATTCATATTAAACCAAAAAAGAGCCAGAATAGCCAAAGCAATTCTAAGCAAAAAGAACAAAGCTGGAGGTATCACATTACCTGACTTTGAATTATTTTACAAGCCTGTAGTGACTACAATGGCATGGTACTGGTACAAGAGCAAACACACAGGCCAATGAAACAGAATAGAGAATCCAGAAATAAACCCAAATACCTACAACTACCTAATCTTTGACAAAGCAGACAAAAACATACCAGGAGGAAAGGATACCCTATTTAATAAATGGTGCTGGGAAAACTGGATAGCTACATGCACAAAAATGATTCCTGTCTCTCTCATATAAAAAAATTAACTCAGGATGCATCAAATACTTAAATGTCAGACCCCAAACCATAAAAATCCTAGAAGAAAACCTAGGGAAAACACTTTTGGACACCGACCTAAGCAAAAATGTATGGCTTAAACCCCAAAAGCAAATGCAACTAAAACAAAAATAAATAAATGGGACTTAATTAAACTAAGAAGCTTCTGCACAACAAAATAAATAATCAATGGAGCAACTAGGCAACCTACAGAATGGGAGAAGATATTCACAAACTATTTGTTTTACAAAGGATTAATATCCAGAATCTTTACAGAAGTCAAGCAAATCAGCAAGAAAAAGCAAACAACTACATTAAAAAAGCATGCAAATGACATGAACACACATCTTTTAAAAGAAAATATACAAATGGCCAACATATGAAAAAAATGCTCAACATCACTCATCATCAGGGAAGTGCAAATTAAAACAATGAGATACCACCTTACACCAGTCAGAATGGCCATTATTAAAAAATAAAAAAGCAAGAGATGCTGGTGCACATGTGGAGAAAAGAGAACACATACACTATTGGTGGGAGTGTAAATTAGTACAACCTCTATGGAAAGAGGTATGGCGAGTATTCAAAGAACTAAAAGTAGCTCTACCATTTGATCCAGTAATCCCACTACTAGGTATCTACCCAAAGGAATAGGGGTTGTTATATTAAAAAGATACCTGTATCCACATGTCCATTGCAGCATAATTCACAATTGCAAAGTTGTGGAATCAACCTAAATGCCCATCAACCAATCAGCAAATAATGAAAATGTGGTATATATACATCATGGAAGACTACGCAGCCATAAAAAAGAATGAAATCGTGTCCTTTGCAGGACATGGATAGAGCTGGAGATCATCATCCTAAGTAAACTGACTCAGAAACAGAAAACCAAACACTGCATGTTTTCACTCATATGTGGGAGCGAAATGGTCACAAAATGTCTGAGGTCAAAAATAAGGGGGAAGAGGGGAGGGAGACTAGGGTTCAGAAACTACCTATGGAGCACAATGCTCACTATCTGGGGAATAGGCCACCTGAGACCCAATGCCCACTACCATACAATATGTCCATGTAATGAATACGCATGTGTATTCCCGAATCTAAACTTTAAAGAAAAGTAAAAACAGAATTTCACATAATTGAAAAAAAAAAGATGATAAGACCAACTGAATTTGCAAAGTAAATATCCCTCTACCCCTTGCTGGTACTTCAATGCTTCAAGTTTCCAGGGAAAATAAAATTCACTGCAGTGCTTACACCGAGAAACTCCCATTAAGAGTGGAGGTTTCTACTATTGTGTTCTAACATAATCACTGCAAATTCTTTTCCTCTAAGTATGATTATACATTTGTACTAGTCCAACCATACCTCCTCAATAAGTTCTTCTTTTGACTAATTATAAGTATTTTCAAGCACTGTACTTAGACCTTAAAAAAAAAAGTTGCCTTTTAATACCAACTATCTGGAAAAAATAAACATTATTTTTAAAAAGTATTTAAGAAAGTAAGTGACCAAAAAAAAAAAAAAAGAAAAACACTGATTTAAAAACAAATCGTGGAAAAAATAAAATAAAAACAAATCATAGGTTGGATGCAGTAGCTTGCACATGTAATTCCAGCACTTTGGGAGGCCAAGGTAGGAAGATGGCTTGAGGCCAGGAATTCGCAACCAGCCTGGACAACATAGTGAGACTCCATCTCTACAAAAAATTTTAAAAATTAGCCAGGCATGATGGCAAGTGTCTGTAGTCCCAGTTACTCAGGATGTTGAGGCAGTAGGATTGCTTGAACTCAGTAGTTCGAAGCTGCAGTAAGCCAAGATCCCATCACTAAACTCCAGCCTGGATGGCAGAGCAAGACTCTGTCTAAAAATAAATAAGTAAACAAATCATGTATGAGTTAAAAGAAAAAAAACTGTAACTAAGACAGTACTTTGGGGTTGCCTGGTTTTAACAGCAAGTGCAGCTATGGAGCAGGTAAATGGGGATATATATTTTTTCTAAATAATAACTCATTCATTCACTCATTCATTCATTCATTCACTCATTTATTTATTTATCTATTTATTTATTTATTTTGAGCTGGAGTCTCACACTGTTGTCCATGCTGGAGTGTAGTGGCATGCTCACAGCCACCACAACCACGACCTGCTGGGCTCAGGTAATCCTTTCGCCTCAGCCTTCCAAGTAGCTGGAACTACAGGCACATGTCACCATGTGCCTGGCTAATTTTTTAAAAAATTTATTGTAGAGATGAGGGCTCACTAAGTTGCCCAGCCTGGTTTCAAACCTGTGGGCTCAGGCAATCCTCTTACCTCAGCCTCCCAAAGTGCTGACATTACAGACTTGAGCCACCACGCCTGGCCAATAATTCATTTTTTAAATGTTTTAAAATATGTATTTCCAAGCTTTGTCTACTGAAAAGTCCAAGAAGCAATGACATTCAATTACTATTAATAAGTACTTCCTAGTACCCTGATTGCAATTGCCAAGTTCTTTCCCCACTGAGAAGAATCAAGGAAGAAGGTATGGCCAGTTGCGAGTCTAGGGCAGGAAAGATGCAAGATGAGCCTCAAACATCCTGAGCCAAAGTGCAAGGAAGGTATCGAGAACTAATGGGTCATGTCAAAGGACACAGGAAGCCACACAAAGGGCTCTCACAGGCCAAAAAATTATAGAAACCAAACACAAAAGAGAATAAATGCAATTGAAGCAAATATAAAACGTAACTCACAAATTAATTTTGCTACTCAAGGAGAAAAAAGAGGTCTTGGAAAAAAATTTCCAAAAAAAGCACCTAACTGAACACTACTATCAGGAAAAGGAAAAAGGGATGTATTTATTCTGCTCTGTTTGTACTTCAAAGCAGCCAAATCATACTGATTACTGAGAGGGAGAGTTTGGCTGTTTGTTTTAACTGAAGAATTCCAGCTAAAAAATATGCAAACAATGACAGAATTATAAAATTGCCACTTTTTAACACCTAATGAAAAATTCATGCAGGCAATGATAATAAGTAAAACCATGAGATAAAAGATGGGAAACTATAATAAAAAGATCAGGCTGTCACCTCTTGAACCCACTGATCAAGCTTAGCATCACTGAAAGTGAGTCGGTGGGACGCTGTGTACCTTGCTGGGGAAACAATATGAAGCAGGCATACCACCTAGGAAGTATTCTGCAAAAGGGTGTAATGATTCTGGTCAGCCATCTGGAACAACTTCCATTTTTACAATCAAGAAACAAATTAAATGAAATCACAAGGAGACAAGCAGGTTCAGAATAAGTGACAGATACATAGGGAAACTGAGAGAATTTCTGCAACTAGCCCAAGTCATCCAGTTTGCAAATGGTGGAACCAGGATTTAAAGTTAAAATCAAAAGCTCATGCTTTTCCCACTAAGACATGCTGTTTAAAACTGAAAAAAGGTGAGAGGGAAGGTGATACACCCTGTTTGTGCTTGTGCTTGTGTGTGTGTGTGTGGTTATTTTTGGTTTGAGATTATTATTTTTTTTTCTTTTTGAGTCACAGTCTCACTCTGTCGCCCAAGCTGGAGTGCAGTGGCATGCTCACGGCCACTGCAACCTAGACTTACTGGGTTCAGGCAATCCTTCCACCTCAGCCTTCCAAGCAGCTGGAACCACTGGCACATGCCACTACACCTGGCTAATTTTTTGATTTGTTGTAGAGGCGAGGTCTTGCCAAGTTGCCAGGGCTAGTCTTGATCCCGTGGGCTCAGGCAATCCTCCCAAAGTGCTGGGATTACCAGCATGAACCACTATGCCCAGCTGAGATTATATTTTTTTAAGGCACAACTTATTAACTTATGCTGGGCATAGTACTAAAGACAACTTTGTATAGTTGTCTTCCTAGTTTTCTGTTATCCTTTTCTTTACAGATGTCCTCACTCGTTGTCTAAACTTTAACACAGCTGACCAGCATTTAAAGAAATCTTGCTATCATAGTGGTTAATTACTTTGGTCTGGAGTTAGATGACCTTATTTCAACTCCTGTACCCACTTACTCTCTGTATGATACTGGGCAAGTTACTTCATCTCTTATCTGTAATGGAGATAATACTACAGATCTCATAGGTTTTGTGAGAGTGCACGAGATTTTATATACAGTATATAAAGTTTTTAGTTCTGTGCCTGGCACAGAATAAGAGAATAGAAAATGTTAGTAGTAATAGCAGTTTCTGTGTGTGTGTGTGTGTGTGTGTGTGTGTGTGTGTGTGTGTGTGTGTGTGTTTTAGCACTGTGTTACATTGTGGATACTAAGAAAAGTAAGATGAATTCTTTCCCTTGTAAGAGTTGGGCACTATGGTAGATTCTGGGGCCTTGTTTTTAGGAACAAATGACCATTAATGTGACTATTCCAAAAGTTCCTATTTGGCACTAAATATAATTTATTAAGAAATTTTACAGTCACATATATGAATCATGAGATGACCTTTGACACCAGGAGCAGCACCGTCAATCAGAATTTTCTGAGAAAGGCCGGGCTCAGTGGCTCAGCCTGTGATCCCAAAACTTTGGGAGGCTAAATCGAGTGGATTGCCTGAGCCTGTGGGTTTGAGACCAGCCCGGGCAACTTGGTGAGACCTCATCTCTACAATAAATAAAAAATTAGCCAGGTGTGGTAGCGTGTGCCTGTAGTTCCAGCTACTTGGAAGGTTGAGACAGAAGGATTGCCAGAGCCCAGTGGGTCGACGCTGGGGTGGCCATGAGTGTGTCATTGCACTCCAACCTGGGTGATGGAGTAAGACTCCAACTCAAAAAAAAAAAAAAAAAAAAGAATTTTCTGAGATGACAGGAATGTTCACATTCTGCATTGTCCAATATGTGGGCAATGTAAAGATAGGGTCTTGCTATATTGTTTAAGCTGGTCTTGAACTCCAAGAATCAGGTGATCCTCTGGTCTTGGCCTCCCACATGTGGCATTTGAGCACCTGAACTGAAATTTCAATTGCATTCCACTGTAATTAATTTAAATAGCTGTATGTGGCTAGTAGCTGTCATACTGGACAATGTAACTAGAGTATATACAATGATTGAGAGATAAAAGATTTCTTAAGTGGTCCTTAGTGATGTGACCTTGAAGAAGTCACTGAACCTTTCTCAAGTTGAGCTTCTTCATCTGTAAGACAAGTGCATAGGATAGATTATGACTATACCTTACAACAATAAAATTCTTTGTATAAGAAAATTATTTATTATTGTATTCCTGCTTACAAGTTCTATCTCTTAAAAATATTCACTGATGAGAGTGATAATGTGTGACTCCTAGACAAATAAATCAAACATAGTTCTTGCAAGTTCCCAGAGTCTAGAATCCAAAAATAAAAACAAGCTCATATTCACATTGCTCTCTTAGCATTTTATTTCTTTTTCTTCTTCTTCTTCTTTTTTTTTTTTTTTGAGACAACATCTCGCTCTGTTGCCTAAGTTAGAGTGTAGAGTGCAGTGGCTCACTGTAACCTCAAACTCCTGGATAAAAGTGATCTTCCCACCTCAGCTTCCTGGGTAGCTAGGACTACAGGTGCACATCAACATGCCTGGCTAATTTTCTTATTTTTTGTAAAGATAAAGTCTTGCTATATCGTTCAAGCTGGTCTTGAACTCCAGGAATCAGGTGATCCTCTGGTCTTGGCCTCCCAAAGTGCTGGCCGGGATTACAGACATAAGTTACCACACCTGGCCATTTCGTTTATTCTTTTAAATTGATATTTGTCACTCTTAATTATAGTTAGTTGGGTCTAGTATTTGTCTAACTTCCCCCAACAGATTGTGATTTGGGGGGGAGGATATTTTGTTTAAAGCTGGAATTGGGTAAAAAAGATGAATAGATTGAGTTTTTATGTCTTATCCAATTATACATTAAACAGGTCTGAAGAGAGATCATCTCTTCCCAAGCACATCCCAAAAAAGCAAAAGCTAACCATGCATTCAAAACAAAAGTGTTTTATTTCATTTTCATTTACCCTCCTTGCTAAGAATCTTTAAACAATGCAAATAGATTTAAAGGCAGTATTTTCAACCTTTTGATAGTTTTGTATATTTAAATTGGATGAATCTCTTTTGATAGTCTGAGGCCAAAAGTATTTTAGATATTGAAATAACCCAGCCCTAGTAACTTCATTCAAAAATTCACCATTTTTAGCAATATATTTACAGATAATATGTATTTGTTTTAGAAATAATTACTGTAAATGCCAACTAATTTCATAATAATGATTAAAAACTATCATTATTACAAGATAAAGTACAATGCTATTTTTCCTTTGTAACAAAGAGGCACACATTACTACTGGAAATCTTTACTTTCTTCCTTGAAATGCCAGAAATTCTTCTGTAAAATAAACACCTCTTGTCAAGACTCTCTGGAACTAGTATAATTACCAGAGGCAATCCCTGTGTAAGATCAAAGAAGCAAAACAATAATAGGCAACGTGTGACCTCTACCATGTCACCAGAGACCAATTTTTCAACAGGGAGAACAGTCAATAATCCAGAAGAGAAAACATTAAATAACAAGAAATGCTTCCAAAGTGTGGCTCACCACATCCATCAATATTGCCACACTCAGAGTTCAGAGTCTCTATGGTTTCAGAGAACAAACTTCTGGGGATTTATCACAATAATCATAAAAAATCTGCATAAAACACCAGCGGCCAAAACCAGTTTCTCAAATGCAGAATAGAAGTTCAAAAGATATTACAATAATATTCTAAATTTCATGCTGATGCTATAAAAAATACAGTGGGAAAGGCATAGATAACAAAATATTTTTCATATAACACTCATCTAATTTCTCTTATTTACCTAGCCCCATTTAACTTTTAATGTATTTGGATGACTAAGCATTATAAAGGTACAAAGGGTGATAAAGAGATTCCCACTCACAGTAATTTCAGTACAACAGAAGTACCTTTAAAGTTGACTTTATAAAAGTACTGCAAATCAAATTATGCCGCAGAATCAGCAAAATGTAATTGGTTTGTCTTAAATATTACTTCCAAACAGCTGTGCTCTTTTAAAATCAGATGTGAGTTAGGAGCTGGACCAATGTATTTGAATTATTTAACTTGCAAAACACACATCCCACTGGTAATTCAGAAAGTAAATAGTAAAAGAGGGAGCCCTCGCTTGAAAGAAAAAGCGCTGGAAGGTCAAAGCAACTGTGAACATTCTGTTTTGTTTTGTTTTTAACATTCTGTTCTTTTATGATTTGTTACTCTTGGTACCTTCATCTTTCTCCTCTGTCATCTGCTTCTTCCTCTCCATCTTCTTATCTTATTAACATTGCTAATTGTATTTGTCAGTTTTGCCACAATTCCAATGCTACTTAAATAGCTGTGGGTTTTCTCTAGGCAATTATCAGTCACTACACTTGGGTTTCTAAATTAGTTGTTGAAAGGTGCTTTAACCTTGAGAAAATAGAAAAAGAGCACACTACATGCTAAAGCATTACATTTATGTAAATATTCCTTTAACATGAGTACTTATTTAAAATGATTGGAAAAAAATCACACACAAGTAAAAATATTATACATTAATAATTAACAAGGCCTATTATGTACTCTGTATCATTTTATCTTTTTCCTTACTATACACACTGCAATGTATACTTTATTTCTATATATAGGTATAGATTGGAATATAAAATGTTGTGCATAAACTGGAATATCAAAATACTTCCAGATTCCTCTGTTTCCTTTCACAGCCTATCTGCCAAGTGGCTAATACCTTTCAAAGGTATCTACAATCATAAGTGGTCTCTTGAAGTCATGTGTTGTGGTAAAGAAAGCTTTTACAACATGCAAATTTCCCCCTTCTCAATTTTCTTCAAAGAGAAAATTGCTTATTCTATTGCTTTTCTTATTCTCTCTTCTTGACTCTGACATTGATTTTCTTCTTGACACATTCAGGGAGAAACACAAAATTTCAGGTTATTCATCAATTGATAGGCCCTTCTATCAACTATCAACAACTGGACAAAAGAATCTGTAATCTAGAAACATGACACTTCATGTGCCACCTATTCCCTTATAAGTTAAAATAAATTCAAAGATAACTTTTACGAATTAACAAGTCTTGATGTCTTAAAAGGATTAATAATACTATCGTATTTGCAGGTAAGGTTAAAAGCTTGTAGAAGAATTTTCAAATTAATGAAGGCTCACTCCTTACCTCTCCCTCTCCCTTTTCACCACCCCCCACCACCCCCTACACACACACACACTCACTCCCCACCCCCCCCAGGAAAGAAAAAGGTGGTATTTCAACAGTACAAAATTTTTTGGTGAGAGAGAAACATTAAAATGATAAATATTTTGGAAAGCAAAGTACACTTTAAACCCCAACTGTTCTTTCAGACCTATATTGACTCTTATAGGAGTTGCCAACATTTGGTAAGGATTAGCCCTCCATTAGACAAAAGCGAGCATTCCTTAGATAAATCAGGAGTTTTTGCCATGAGACTCATAAAACCCTTTCACAACACAGATTTTCAAGAGAATCCTTTAAGGTTTTAGGAGGCTGCTCCTTTTACTAAGTAACAAAATACACCCCATGGTGTCTCACTGACCCCACTCAGCTGTCCTTTGACCTTCTCAATTGTTGAAGCCTAACTCCAGGGTCCACAGAATGTGACTCCCATATCAAAAAGGCTAATGTTGCTTCCTCCTAGCACCTGGTGAAACAAAATGCAACAGTTCTCTCTCTTTCTTCTGCCTCCTCCGCTCCCTCTCTGACCATTTTCCAGATGTTCCAGGCCCAAATGTGAAGCCAATCCTTGGTTTCAGTATTCGCATGGTCACCATGAAGGAACAAACAGGGACCAGGCTGAAGTGGCAATGACCCTCTTGTTCTTTTTGGCCTCAAAAGGATACAACAGGTCATAAAAGAGGAAAAGATCTTTGGCCTCTCTTGGAAATGCCAGGCTATTTAAGCACATTGTAACTTCCAAAAGGAGAGAGAGTCTTGGGATATGCCCTTTCTAAAAGAGTTACCTAAAACAGTAGCCCTAAATTCTCAATTCTAAGCAAGCTTCTGATTTTCTTTAACATAGGAAGGAGGAAAAGGCAATATCATATTTTTTCCCTTTTTTAAATTAAAAGGCTTCTAAAAACAGAAAAAAAACTTTTATAAAACCTTTATAATATGTATCTCAGGATACAGTTGAATGAGACAAATGTTAAATATACGCAGTTATTAGATATGGTTTTCTGCAGAAGCTGATAATCTAGAAATCTATTGACAATTTGAAAGATAAAATCACAATCAACAAAAGGGAATCAAAAACTAAATTCTTATTTTCTTAATTTAGGTAGATAGGAAATATAGATGTTGTAGTAGAAAAAAAACTTACTGCAGAGTAAGCTTTTTGAGGGTAGAAGGAATGAGGGAGAGGAGCAAAAAGCAGGGAGGGAGGAAATGGAAGGACAGGCATTCATGGAAATATTGCTTAATCACTTTAAGGATCGAGTATAGTAGTTTTGTTTACAATCTAAATACAACTTCCTAAAACAGATTTGATCTTAAAAAATTTGGGGGGGAATCACACATAGTTGTACAATACCTTGGTTTATTTATTAACATTTTTGAATCACGTTCATGATTAAGTTGGACAGTCAACACTTCAGGGAGTCTGTTGCCTAGATTTTAACTTGTTTAAAGCTTTTTTTGCACCTGCAAAAACACAAAAAATGAAAATATATACATAAAAACATGAGTTAATTTCCAAATACATATTTTATAATACAGTAATCTAAATATTTACAAATCAATAAAAATCACAATTAGAAATTAATGATCAAAGTCTTACACAACTCCACATGTATAAGAAGTTGTGTAAGACTCTGGCAATACACAGATATCCTTCCTTCCTAAATTCTCCCAAAATAATCATTCCTAATTATATATATACTAAAAAATAATTTCTGTGGTTTACAAGACTTCCCCCCACTAAATGTAAGTTGAGTAATTCTGTCAAATCTGCATTTATGACAGGTGTCACCATAATGCCAAAGGCCACAGACTATCTATTTTTAGGAATGTAATTAATGTAAGGTAATTTTCTAACTCAGAGGAATTTAAGAATAATATTTCCTGATACCTGGCCAAAATGCATCTACTCAAAGAACTATCAAAAATGTAAAATAACTAATTTTGATTGAATAATTTCCAAGAAGAAAGTCTCCAAAAAGAAAAAAGCTACTCTTTCCTACCTTTCTGAGTAGTGTGTTCCTACAAGATATTAAACTAAGTAATTACAATTACATTCAACCAATTTTCAATCCAATTGGTTGAAAATTATAGTGTGCATTTTCATCTCTCCTCTAAGTAGATGATGGCCAGTACAAACTGTTGCATGGAAAAATAGGAAAGCATAAAGAGAAATAAAAATTACTCATAATTTATTTTTATGCATAACTTGGGAGTATTTCTAGTCCTTTGTTACTGTGCCTAAAAAGGAACAAAAGAGGAGTTTCCTAAGATTGTGCTAATTTTAATATGAACATTTACAGCACTATAATATTTATCTTATGTTGTCTAAAATATTTTTTTTCATTTTACTTTCCTTTTATGCCAACTTGAAATTGAGAAAAGAACCATTTTAGATTTTGGAAAATATTTATTTTACCTCTCTTACTGTCAGAAAGACATCTTCAGGCAAAAGAATAATTAAAATTACAAGACCCAGATTTTCAGATGCACATATTTCCCACTCACCCACCAACAAGAGACATCTTTTTCTGTCAGCAGGAGCCTTGCTACCTACATCTAAACCCAGGATTACCCCATATGGTCAACAAGGTCAAACTGCATTACTGTCAGCGAAACTATACAACTCCGCAAGGACCTTAATGATTTTTAAAAAAGGTTAGTAATCCAATTCCAATAGCTTCAGAGTCTAAAATTGCTAATTTTTGGCCACGTGCTGCACACTTCACCTGTTAGTAATGACATTTTTGTATTTTCTTCTAATTACACTCAAAGCTAAGACCTTTGGCCCTGGGCCACAGACCCCTATTCAGGCTGCACATTCTCTTAAACGACCTGATCCTTTGTTGCCACTCTTACTCTTTCATCTATTATTTACACCCATAGAGAGGGAAGATACTCCACCATTTGTATAGCTTAAAGCTTCTAATCATCTTAATTTCTTTGCCTTTCAACCTATGGTCTTTTCATAGACAAATGCCAAAAAGTTTGACAAAATCATTTTTTTTCTATCTCACTGCCCCCCCCACCCCCACCCTTTCTCCTTTTTACTCCCTGGACAACCTCCTTCCTATTTCTTGTCTTTCATAGGAGGGACTTTGAATTACTCAGGATAATATACATTTTGACCTTCACCAACAAGATGAATTTCTGAATACAGAATCAATTCAGATCTCCAACTTGTTCTGATGAATCAATAACAATTATATTTCTGTCTCTGGCCAAAGAGCCCATTGAAATTAAGTTGGAGGTTACTGAAAATTCGTAACTTAAAATCTGATGCCAGTTTCCCTATAGCAAGAACATAGAATTTTCAGGATTATTCAACCAAAAAAAAAAAAAAAAAAAAAAAAAAATCCCCAAAAGCATTCAAAAAGAATATTAGTTATGTGACAAAAACTTTTCAAACGTTTTAATATCTACACTTGCTCAGTTGTTTACAAAAAAGAAAAAAAAGGAAGGAAAGAAAAAAGAAAAAGTAAAACAGAAAAATGTGAAGGTTAGATTTTTAATGTAATCTTCAAAACATTTTAAAAGACTACTAATTCTCCAAACAGCAAAATCCTCACATAATACCTTCTATATCATTATTATTTCCCAACACTTTCCCCAGATTAAAAAAAAATGTCCAAACACATTTTGCAAAAGCCCAGAATTGTTTACCATGATGCAGATGTCTCCCTCAGATCACGATAGCCACCAAAAGATTCTGATTTCCAAGATGTTTATAAAATGACATCTGATCCATCTTCGCTCTCTCTTCCTCTATTGCTCAGCTTACTCTTGATTTCTAACAGTGTTTCCTTGTCTGTCCCCTCTGCAGACCCTGAAACCCCTTGTCTTTTCTATTTTCACCATTTGCTTCAACCAGCAGTTCACTGGAGACCCATCCATCTTGTAATGCCTAAAGTGACAGATGCTCTTAGGAACGACCACACTGCTGAGTGAACAAAAGATAACATCACCTCCAGGAACTCCAGAAAGAAATACAACTGCAACCTTAAGACAGGGGCTGACTTGACAGACATTGGACCATAAACCTCTTCTAAGCGAAAAAGAAAACAATTGCCACACACACAAAAAAATCTGACACAATCAAAGGCAGAAAAGAGCGATTATTTGTGGATTGCCTTTTCACTCTGTAACTCATTCCCCCCCCCCCCCAATGCTTTTATATTGGGGCAATTCACTCGCCAAGAGGCAAAAGAAGTTCTTGAGGGAATAAAAAAGCCTTTCTCAAGTATCTTTTATTCAACAATATTCACAGTGAAATTCATTCACATGTGTTGCAGGAAATCTAAGGCTACAATACCGCAGTCTTAAGCCTGATCCTTCTTGTTTGCATAAAGCGATATCTGGACTCTGAAATGCTGACACAATTCTACTGCTGTGAAAGACACATGCATGCTCTGCAAATTAAAAACACATTAGAAATTAAAAAGCAACGTGTGACAATGTCAACAATATGTGTAGCTCATAAAAAAAAGCTCACTGTTCATTCATCAGACAACCTCCAACTTGGCTTAAAAAGACAGTTTACAAGAGGATTCTTGGAAAGGCTGCAGATCTCTTTTCTAACAAAGGAAAGGTCATATTAACATCTCCCAGCAACAAACTAATGACAGGGAAGCTGTGGATGCAGGAGACTCGACCTGATGCTCATCTACTATGTTGTTGTCATTTAAAGCCTTGTATTTAAAATCATCATATAGCAATAGGTAGTAAATATATCTCTAACAGTTAGATAGGGAACAGAAAATTTTTTCTCAATTTTTTAATTTTAAAATTGTGGGGTACAATTAATTAAGGGTTAGGTATACAAATATTCATTGTGCAGGTACCCTTGTTGATGAGGTGTGAAAAAATTTTAAAAGAACATAAAAACAAAAGCCAACCTGCAGGTCAATTAAGAATATTACATGATCAATGTCAGTCAGATTAACAAACTGTTTTTATAATAAATATCAAGCAACACAGAGGAAAACCTCTGTGCAGCTGAATACATTATTATTCTTAAAAAGGGCAAATAATACAAATATTTATCCTACATATAATAAAGAGCCAAAATGCTTAAGAAAACTTCCATCAACCATATTTTTAAGAAGAAATGTAAGCATATATAATAGCATTTATTTTGCAAAAATATTTTACTTCTTCCTAAAATTTTTGTAAACAAAGACTTTAAATTATGCTACAATCTTTTTTAAATTTTTAAATTTTAGGTTCAGGGGGTACACGTGCAGTTTTGTTACGTGGATATATCATGTGATGATGATGTTTGAGTTTCTATTGAACCCACTGCCCAAATAGCAAGCATAATATATGTACCCAAGAAATAATTTTTCTTTGGAGTCACTAATGACTCTTCTCATCCCCATTTTCCAAAGAAATATAAAAGTAAAAGATATTTTATCTTATCTCCTATGTTTGAATTATTTGGGTGGGGTAAAAGAAAACTTTTTGACTTGATAAATCAACATATCCTTCATTTATACATTTTTATGTCTTATTTCTTCAAATAGTTCAGTGTATCTTTACAAATAACATGACAATATTTTACAATCTCAGCATTTTCTGTTTTTTTTTTAAGGCTGGTAACACAGAATACATACAAAATAATAAAATGAATGTATAATGTTCACAGAAAAGAGATGAAATAATTACAGAATGTTTATTATCACATAAAAGACTTGATGTTATATGGACTGGATCTTTAACTGTAAGACTTTGTAAACAAAGTCTTACACAAACTGGCCCTAAGTAATACTCCATAACCTATTGATCCAAAAGTACCACATCACTCAACACTCTCAAAACTTTGGCATTAATACCAAGAGAAGTGACCTTGAAATGACAGCTCCATTGCAGAAAGCTCAAAAAAAGACCCAATTAAATGACCTACTTTTAAACACAACAGGATCAATATGAATGCAAAAAAACTACACCCCTGTGGAAAGTTCCTATTGCCTGATTAATCAAAGACAAAACAACAGAAACATTTTTTTAGAGCCCCTTCCAGATCAGAGTCAGTACCAGAAATCCACACAGGAAAAAAATCCATCAAAATGAAATCCTAAAAGGGTTTACCCTTCACCATCCTATTTGCACTTCAAAACCCTGTTAGTCCGTCAGTTAAACCCCAGGGCTGAACCATTTCAATAATAAGAGAGGTGGCCAGTGGTGATTTATCTCCCATTTGGCCTCTGGACAGAGCTGTAATGTCTAGGAAGCTTCCCTTCCCTGACTCAACCCTCCCCCAAGTCTTCACCTTCATTTGTGCAGCCTTGGATCTGCAATACCTTACAAACAACTCATATGCCTCTTCCAGTAGGATGCAAGAACAGTCTGTAACTCAGTATTTTGGTACAAATTTTTGGCAATGATTTCACAAAATTGCATGCTGCTGAGTAATCAGAGCATTGCAAATACCAGCTTACATTTCAGGTTCTCTTTGTCATAAGTTGGGGAAGAAAAGAAACTTCCTTAACTGTAGCAGAACTTCTTAAACTTTTTCCGATTTATACCTTGACATTCTTTATATGTTAGAGTACATTAGCTAACTTCCTGCATGTGGTATTCATCTACATTTAAGTTCTTGCATTGTAAAATATCTTAACAAATCCAAAAAAAGTGGAGATTTCATAGGTCACAAACTTCTGGGTCAAAAAGACCTAAAAACAGATATCAGACCACCATGACTCAACCGATTTATTCTACCCTTATTATTAAATACGTACTATAATTGTACACTCACACAACTTTCCGCCAGTAAAATAAACACCAAATAACGTCAACAGTTATTTAAATTGAAATATAGGTCTTGAAAATCATCAAATGTGAAACACAGTAAAGTTATTCCTTAAAAATGGAGGACGTTTTGTCACCTGGCATGACTTACCTATTTCATAATTATGTTCACTTGTTTTCTAGAGTAGAATAAAAAGTGTATACATTCTTTTTTCTACTTGCTCATTTTTTTGCTGTTTTATTGTAATGAAGAGTTTGTTTTTCTAGTGGATTCCAATAAGATCCCTCTGAGTGCTACACTAACAACTTGCAGCAAAGATTCAACTATAGTAGTCTAATTTTACAAGCTGAAAACTTTCAAGATATTTCACTAACTTCACAAATTTAGAGACTTCACAGGCAAAGATAAATACATTTTATTTAAACCTTGTATCAGTTAAGAAAAGCTTACAAATAAGAAGAGTAAATATATGATGGACAGTCAGAAATACAAGAAATATAAATTTTTGTCAATTGAAAGGAAATAATTATACATATTTTGGGGGGCACTTATCAATACAAATTATATTTCTTCCATTAAAAATGCACCACAAATATCCTTATACCTCATTAGCAAATATTTTTCATCTCAGAGCCCTAAATACCACAAATTCCAGAAAAACCAACCCTTCTAGCAAATGACTTTATTGCATGCTACCAGATAATGAATCTCAGATTTATATTGGAGATGACATAAAAACTCAAACTGGCATTGATAACAATATTCAGTGAAACAAATTTCTTAACCTGCTACATAAATTTTTTTTAAAAAGCTTTCCTCAGAGAATCAACAAGAGTAATTGATGCACCACAGAGAAAATATTCAGTCTTCATTAAATATTTATTCAGTGCAATAGATGGTTAGGTGTTATCTTAGACCTCAAAGAAGAAATGTCTAGTAGGAATCGTGTCCCAGGAAAACTGACTGGAAATGAGAGGCAGTTGGCTCAAATTATGACACTATACTTCAAAATGACAATGTTAAGAACCGGAAATGTGCTATCAAGTGTATATTACTACTTTGAAATATGATACCAAAGAAAGTGATACTTAAGGGAGTACTAACTTTAACAAGGTTTGACTGGGTATGCAAGATGCAACTTGATTTTTTATTAATGTAGCACAATAAAATTTGGATGTTCAAGACATACAGTTCTTAGTCCTGCTCCTCAGTAATCATGGCAAGAGGCCTATCTTCTCTGGGCCTCAGTTTTCTTATCGATGAAATAGGGGATAAAAGTAATACAATTCTGGATTGAAAGCACTCTGTTTGCAGATGACATGACACTATGTCTTTGTTTATAGATAACATGATCTTATACATAGAAAACCCTAAGACGCCACTAAAAAAAACTGTTAGAACTAAATTAAGTAATGTTGATACAAAGTCAAAATACAAAATCTGAATTTCTATATATTAACAACAAAGTATCCAAAAAATAAACAAAAAGCAAAATCTCACTTACCATAGCTAAAGAATAAAATAAGAGAAAAAATTTTAACCAAAGAAGTAAAAGATCTGTACACTGAAAACCATAAATTGATAAGGCCGGGCGTAGTGACTCACACCTATAATTTCAGCACTTTGGGAGGTCAAGGTGAGAGTATTGCCTGAGCCCACGGGTTTGAGATCAGCCTGGGCAACTTGGCAAGACCTTATTTCTACAATAAATCAAAAAATTAGCTGGGTATGGTATGCGCCTGTAGTTCCAGCTACTTGGAAGGCTGAGGTGCTTCAAAAGAAGCCATACAAATGGCCAACAGCATATTTCCTGAGTCCAGCAGATAGAGGCTACGGTGGCTGTAAGCGTGCCACTGCGCTCCAGCCTGGGTGACAGAGTGAGACTCGACTCAAAAAAAAAAAAAAGTTGATGAAAGAAATTAAAAACACAAATAAATGAAAAGATATTTTGTGTTCATGGATTTAACAAATTAATATTGTTAAAATGCCCATACTACTCAAACTAATCTACAGATCCAATCTCTATCAAAATCCCAATGATTTTTTCACAGAAATAGAAAAAAGTTCTAAAATTTGTATGGAACCACAAAAGACCCCAAATAGCCACAGCAACACTGAGTAATAAGAACACAGCTGGAGGTACCAACTGCCTTATTTCAATATCTACTACAAAGCTGCATGAGGTAATTGTTCAGACATAGACTCTTTCCCTCCTTTACCTTTCTTTCTGCCCCTCCCTCAGGGAACCTCTGGCCAAGGTTGGTCTCTGAAGGATATGCATATTCCCAGTACTGAGTCACGGGAATGCAGGTGATGGAGCAGATCTAAGAACAATGTGAGTGGCACCCTTACTCACAGTAATTGTAAAAGCCATACGGCAATTTGAATAATTGACTTGCTTGATTATAAAACTGCTTGCAGTACTGTCCCGAGGGGCAGACTCTTTCTTCACCTACCAGTGCCTCCTGTAAGTTATAATAAACCAATGTCTTTCCCTGCTGGACCTCTGGGTGACTCTTTGGAATAGATAATAAACATTACACATAAGCCCTCGGATGTAGGGTTACTGCATTACATTGTAGTAATCAAAATAGCATGGTATTGGCATATAAACAGACACAGTGGCATAAAAATAGACCAGTGGAACAGATTAGAGTGCCCAGAAATAGATCCATGCATTTATGGTTAGTTGATTTTCAACAAAGATGCCAAGAACACACAATGGGGGAAGGATAATCTCTGCAATAAATGGTGCTAGGAAAACTAGATATCTACATGCAAAGAATAAAATTAGATTCTTATCACACACCATATATAAAAATCAACTCAAAATAGATTAAAAACTTAAATGCAAAACCTGAAACTATAAAACAACTATAAGAAAACATGGGGAAAATCTCCATGACATTGGTATGGGCAATTATTATTATTATTATTATTTAGGTTATGACTCCATAAGCACAGGAAACAAAAGCAAAAATAGACAAATTGGATTACATCAAATTAAAAAGCTTCTGCACAGCCAAGGAAACAATCAACAGAGCGAGGAGATGATGTAAAGAATGGATGAAAATATCTGCAGACCATATATCTAATAAGACAGCAAAATCTAAAATATGTAAGTAACTCAAATAACTCAATAGCAAGAAAACAAATAATCTTGATTTTAAAATGGGCAAAGGACCTGAACAGGCATTTCTCAAAAGAAGACATACAAATGGCCAACAGCTTATTAAAAAATGGTTAACTTCACTGATCATCGAATTAAAACCAAACTGGGATATTACCTCACTCCCATTAGAATGGCTATTACACAAAAGGTGAAAGATAGAAAGTGTTGGAAAAGATGTAGAAAAAAGGGAACTCTTGCATACTGTTGGTAGGAATATAAATTAGTATAGCCACTATAGAAAACAGTATGGAAGTTCCTCAAAAAATTAAAAATAGAACTATTGTATGATCCAGCAATTCCACCACTGAGTATATACCCAAAGAAAATAAAATCAGTATTCTGAAGAAATGTCTCTATGTACCCCCATGTTCATTGCAGCAGTACTCATAATAGCAAGATCTGGAATCAACCTAAGTGTCCATCAACGGATGAACATATAGAGAAAATGTGGCATACATATACAATGGAATACTACTCAGCCTTTAAAAACAACAAAATCCTATCAATCAGAACAACATGGATGCACCAGGAGGACATTATGTAAAATAAGTTAGGCACAGAAAAACAAATACTGCATGATTTCAACTATATGTGAAATCTTAAAAAAATCAAACCCATCAAAGCATAGAGTAGAACAGCGGTTATCAGGGAATGGGCTGGTGTTTGAGGGTATGTTGGTTAAAGGATGCAAAGTTTCAGTTAGATATTGTGTAACACGGTGACTATAGTTAATGATGTATTTATTGTATATTTTTAAATTGCTAAGAGATTTTAAGGGCTCTCACTATAAAAAATTATACGTGAGGTAATGGATATATTAGCTTGATTTAGCCATTCTACAATGTTTACATATTTCAAAATATCATGTTGTATACCATAAGTATGTATACAATTTTTATTTGCCAATTAAAAAAAATTAAACAGAAAGCACTACGGTGGTAGTGGGGCTGAGGAAGAGAACTCATTCATAATAGCGACAGTAAAAAAATAATGCCTAGGCTAGGAGCAGTGGCTCATGCCTGTAATCCCAGTACTTTGGGAGACCAAGCCAGGAGGATTGCTTGAGCCCAGGAGTTCAAGACAAGCCTGGAAAATATAATAAGACCTCGTTTCCACAAAAAATAAAAAAATTAGCTGGGCATGGATGTGCATCTGTAGTCCCAGCTACTCAGGAGGCTGAGGTGGGAGGATTGCTTAAGCCCAGGAGTTTGAGGCTGTGGTGAGCTGTGAATGTGCCACTCCATTCCAGTCTAGGTGACAGAGTAAGATCCCAACTCCAATCTAAAAAAAAGCCCAGGAATCATATTAATGACAGATATGTGGTAATATTTTTTAAATTGCCAAACTATTAACGGATTTAAGTGAAAACTTATACACATAGAGTAATATACTAGGCTTCTTAAAGATAAGTATTATTATTATAAAGATATGTATTTCTCAGAAATAAAAAACACAATTCTAATTAAAATATCAGTAGGCCGGGCGTGGTGGCTCAGCCTGTAATTCCAGCACTTTGGGAAGCCGAGGCGAGAGGACTGCCTGAGCCCAGGGGTTCGAGACCAGGCTGGGCAACTTGATGAGACTGTGTCTCTACAATAAATCACAAAAACTAGCCCAGCATGATGGCGTGTATTTGTAGTTACAGCTACTTGGAAGGCTGAAGTGGAAGGATTGGCTAAGGTCAGCAGGTAGAGGCTATGGTGACTGTGAGCGTGCCACTGCACCTCAGCCTGGGCAACAAGAATGAAACTCCAACTCAAAAAATAAATAAATAAAATAAAATATCAGTAGATGCCTGTAATACCAGCACTTTGGGAGGCTGAGGTGGGAGGACTGATTGAGCCCAGGAATTAGAGACCAGTCTGGACAAAATAGCAAGTCTTCATCGATAGATAGATAGATAGATAGATAGATAGATAGATAGATAGATAGATAGATATAAAATCAGTGGAATTTTTGTGGTACTTTAAGAAAATATCTATAAATTTCTAAGAAAGGCTATTTAAGAAAAGACATGAAAAAATCTTTTCAAAGGGCTATAAGGGGAGGTGAGTTAGAACAATATTAAACATATTATAAAGAAAGCTTTTGATCATGAAATCCTTGTCACTAAATCCAATGAACATTTTTCAGTTCTTATCTAATACGCCCTCTTAGTAGATTTCTGAAACCTCTTTCCCTTTTGCTGGGTTTTATTTCACTGCTTTTCTAGTTTTCCTCCATCCATATGCTGCTCCCCAATTTCCTAAATGTTGGCTTTCCATAAGGTTTAATCTGTGGTAGCATCTTCCAAGATGGTTCCATGATCTTCACCTCCTGTGTAATCCCCTCCTACATTAAATCAGGGCTACTTTGTGAGATCAATAAAATATTGAACAAGGGGCAGTGTGTAATTCCCAAGGTCACAGAAGATACTGCAGCTTCCGCCTTGATCACTTGCTTGATCATTTGCTCTGAGGGAAGGCAGTCACCATGATGTAAGGACACATTGTGGAGAGGCCCTCATGGGTTAGAACTGAAGCCTTTTCCTAATAGCCTCTACCAACTTGTCTAATTGTTTTCCTTGCCTCCTCTCTGACACCTTCTCTGTATTACAGTGCACCTTTGCTAAAAGCCTGCAAAGTTTTACATTGCTCTCAGGATAAAAGTCAATATCCTAAGTACCCCTGCCCATCTCTCCAGCCTTACCTTGCACTGCTGTCTTCCTAAACACTGTGGCCCAGCAACAATGATCAACCTTAAACACTTACGTTCCCTCTGCCTGTAACACCACCCACCCCATTTTAAAAAATCGTTGCCTATTTAAATTATTTTCATTCTTTAGATCTCAACTCAAGACTGGCTCTTAATGGAAGCCATCCTTGACTTCCTCAGTTCTTTGCTAAGAGCTCTCATAGAACCTTGTTCATCTCCTTCCTAACGATTAACTTACTTTTGAGCTGTATAATAAAATGTGTAATTAATTGATGTTTGCCTTCCTTATTAGATAATAAGCTCTATTAAAGCAGGAACTATGTTTTTCTGTTTTTACCTACAGTAGGAGGCGTCCAAAAATACTTTTGGAATAATTTAATAATGTAGTATATAAATATATATAGTATATAATGTAGTTGGAGAGTTCATTGGTGATAGCCCCCAAATAGCTTATTATCTGTAGGAATTATTATATGACAACTAAGACATTATAAAATAACAAAGGAGGGACAAATGATTCATTTAATGATCCTAAGATAATGACCAACAATTTTGAAAGCAATAGTTAAGAAAAAGTAACAGTATAAATTAAGAAATTTGTATGAAACTTATGAGACACAAATAAATTCCAGAGAGAATAAAATATTAAATTTAAATCTCTACACATAAATATTTTCATGCCCATCCATATCAAGCCATATAGAAACTAAGAGAAAACAGAATTAATTTCTTTTTTCATTTTTTGGGGGTTGGGGGGTCTTACCCTGTCACCAGACTAGACTGCAGAAGCACAAGCACGGCTCACCACCGTCTAGACCTCCTGAGCTCAGGTGATCCTTCCACCTCAGTCTCCTGAGTAGCTGGGACTGTAGGAGTGCACCACCATGCTCAGCTAATTTTATTTTATTTTATTTTTTTGTAAAGATGAGGTCTTGCTATATTGCCTGGTTGGTCTCAAACTCCTGGGCTCAAGCCATCCTCCTGCCTTGGTCTCCCAAAATGTTGGTATTACAAGCATGAGCCATTGTGCCCAGACACAAAAACATAATTAATTATTTATTATACTGATATTTATAACAAATAATACAAATAAAATGAAAAGACCAATCAGTCAGCTAAAATTATTTCTAATGAAAAGAGTTAATGTTTTTAATATGTATAATAAAGTAAAACATGAATACCCCTATCCCTGAGAGCAACCTAGTAGTCCATCAATAGGGTAATGGTTAAACATATTATAGTAACAGTAGTAGCTGCTACCGTTTATTGAGTTACTTACCAGATACCTTGCATACACTGTCTCATTTAAAACAAATCCATTCATAAGTGGAATACTTTCAGTATAAGGAGTATATTTTTGACACATAAATATACTTATAATATATTACATGAGCTGGGCTCGGTGGCTCAGCCTGTAATCCCGCGCCTTTGGGAGGCTGAGGTGAGTGGATTGCCTGAGCCTGCGGGTTCGAGACCCGCCTGAGCAAGCGAGACCTCATCTCTACAATAAATCAAAAAAAAAAATCAGCCGGGCGTGGTAGCGTGCGCCTGTAGTTCCAGCTACCTGGAAGGCTGAGGCGGAAGGATCGCCGGAGCCCAGCGGGTCGAGGCTGCGGTGGCCGGGAGCGGCCACTGCACTCCAGTCTGGGCGACAGAGTGAGACTCCAACTCAAAAAAAAAAAAA
>CAUYQG010177945.1:0-32869 GCA_963574415.1 Tarsius wallacei
GAAGAGAATTCCAAGCAAGACGGCCCCGAGCCGCCACTCAGAGCTTCCTTAAGTAGTCCTAGCTTACATTTTGGTTAGCTAAAGTTAGAGTTGGACATTTTCCAGAGCTCTTATGGCAATATTCTGCTGACATCAGCAAGCTAGCAAGTTTACAGAAGCAGATGTGCTAATTAGGCAAGTGTAGTGGGTGAGGATACAATTTATCTTGCAATGTTTACAGAGGAGAAACCTTCAAAGAAAAACCTCCAGGAAGGGAGTAATGCCTGTTTCAAGGCTGAAGCCATCTCTTTCATCCCCCCCTTACAATCCCAGGGACAGAGGCTGCTCTTTTTTTCTTTTTCTTTTCTCTTACAAAACCAATGTCTACTGGAGGGGTTAGGCCTCTGGATTGTAAACCAGTAAAATCACCCTCCTGAAACTAGGAGTAATAGCACCAGCAATCAACAAAAAAGTGAGCAGTTGCATCTGATGGGGTTTTGCTTTGAGTGGAAGTTTTAGTTCAGATGGGTCCCCTCTCAGATGAGCAGCTGCCTGACCTGTGGGACAATCTATGGTTAATTCTAGGAGTCTGTGTGCCCTTAATCTGGCCTTCCAACCCTTGTGAGATAGGAACAAGACTGAAAATTTATATTTAAAAATTAGGTCATGGTCTGGGATAAACTAGAGAATGTTTGGAGCTTATTTGTTAAAATTTAAAAAGGAGTTGTTTGACAACATTATTAAGTTTTTCAGTTAAACTAACTATTTGAGACCTATCCGGGACATGGTAGCCCTTGTGAATGCCTCTTCTAAGAGCCCAGCATGGTGTATTCTAGGAAGTAAAATAGACACATGTCTTGGCTATTATTAGTAATATCTATAACTCTGAAAGGAATAAAAAATGTCCTATCAAGACCTTGCATTGTGGCCTTAGTGTATATAGTGATATATAATTTTGATTTATGTCATAAGCATCTATAAAACAAGAGATTTCCAGAATAGTTTTTTTTATCTTGATGGGGACAGTTATTAGGTGGTGTTCTAATAGTTTATTATAAATGTGAATATAGGGTAATCTGGTGAATAGGGCATTCAGTGCTAATATGACTGCCAAGTGTATTGTGACTTGGGTTCTTTTATCAGAGACATCCTGGCTAAGTGATGGGAAGCAGCAACTCTCCGCTGAGCTCCACCATGAAGGATGGTCAGCAATGCCATCTCATAGTCTATGAACACCCACTCAGTGAATCCCAAGAGGCTTTCCAGGCAGTCAAATGGGGTCTGGCAAGGGACTGGGGGCAGGGGAGCCACCCTGCTCTCCCCTAACCCCTGCAGGTGCAATATCTGAAAGAGCCCAGGTTTGACTCCATTTTGTCTTAGGGAGATCATGCCAAACTTGTGAAGTGATGTTTCCATGATCCAAGGCATAATGGTCAGCTGGGTAAGGAGGGACATAGGCTCAGAGACTGTGGGAGCCTTTATTTAAGGAGAGGCTCATAGGTATCCAGTCATTTTTTTCCTTTAATTGTGTGTAGCACAAAACTCAGAGGGATAGTCTTTTGTATCAGAAGTTCTGGAGCTGCATATGGTCATTATAAGTGGTCCAGAGGTTCCAAGAGGCAGTCAAAAGATTGCCCAAGTCTTTATAGTGAAGGAGTTTTGAGGGCACTAACAAGAATGTCTGCTGATTTTAATTTAGAAGTAAAATTTGTAAATGAGGACGATTTTTGCCACCAGAATTCAAAAGCACCAAGAAGTGTTGGACTTAAATGTCCTTAATCTGTGTACCAAGTTAAACTTCTTGGAGTATGATGTCCTCAACATAATGTCACACCTGTGTTCCTGGAGAAGGTGTGATGCGGCCCTTTGGAGGTGGAGGAAAACTGTGCTGAGAGATGTTGGAACAGGCAAGACAGAACATGTTAGCCAACTGTCTCAGAGCAAAATGCTTGCTAGAATCAATTAAATAGGCTCAACAAGATAAAAAAGAAACTCTGACTGCCTTCCTACAGAGATTTAGTGACCAAATGTGGAAATATTCTGGGCTAAACCCAGAGGACCTGGTGGGACAGAGTCTTCTGAAGGTTAATTTTGTTAACAAAAGTTGGTCTGATATTGCCAGAAAGTTGAAGAAACTTGAGGGGTGGAATAAAAAGCCAATAAAATAATTACTCAGAGAGGCACAGTTAGTGTTTGTAAAATGGGATGAGGTAAAGAAAGAAACCAGAAAGCAAAGAAAAAATGCGAAGAAAGTTATGGGTATAAAGGTGTATTTTTGGTAAGGAAAGTTATAAAAGAAAAGAGAATAATTTTGTATATGAAAGGATTTTATATGATAAAATTTTGTCCTAAGGTAAAATAACTGGTTGTTTAGGAAAGAGGGAAATACAGGGCAAAACAGAGAGTCTAAGCATGTCATCAATGGTATGCGGAAGTCAAGATAAGGTTCGTAAAGGAGAATTTATGAAAGAAATTTTGGTATATAATTAAGTTGGTTATCACTTTTTCTCCAGTTCTAACTGCTATTATGACTTGAAAGGTTTTTAATTACTTAGGAAACTGAGCTTTAAAAGGATTGAAGTTTTTACATCATCATTTTGTATAGGAAAGGATCTTGTATGGTACATTTTTGTTCTATAATAGAATTACTGGTTATTTAAAGGAAGGAGAGTATAAACAAAAACAAAAGTTTCAAGTATGTTGAAAAATGGTATGAGTATGTAAAAAATGGTATGTTAAAGGCTTGCCGAAAAAAGTAATTTACAGTGACTTGTAATCCTGTGTTATAACATTATGCTTTAAAAATTTTTAATATTTAAACTCTTCAAATTCTTAATTCAGTCTCTCTAGGCGGGGTAAGAAACAAGCTTCAGGAGCCACATCTATCCCACACCCTCCTCCTCCTGAACTAACTGAAAACCAGCCTGGAGACCTAGTACTAATTAAGTTCTGGAAAGAAGATCAACTTCAGCCCAGTTGGGAAGGCCCCTATCAAGTACTCCTGATCACCAAGACTGCCATACGGACAGCAGAAAAGGGTTGGATTCATTTTACACAAATTAAGGACCCAACGAAGGACTTAATAAGGGGAGGGAAGGAAGAATGGTGGAAGGTGCGCACTAAAAAAATCAAAGGCAGCTCTCACTGGTAAATAAATATCTCTGTCTTAAACAAATCTCAGGTGATCAGGAACCTCCCTATCCTAGTTGGGGGGATGTGTGGTGAACCACACAACACCAAGGGTGGACTTGCAGCTACTCCATTTGGAAATCCTAGACAGGCTATTGAAACACCAATGCCTGGATCAAACGAATGGGTCAAATTTTCAGTACTAATCTTAAAGAAAAGCAACCGTTATGCGTGTGCTGTGGGACAGTCACAAATGCAAGAGTTCCCATTCCCTCTTGGCTGGGGCAGAGACTCCACTGGAATGAGTTGTACGCTTGCCTTATACCAAGACAAGGATGCTTGGGGAAAGACCTGTAAAAGCTTGTCTCTGCTCTTTCTTGCACTGCAGAAGTCAGACCCTCCTTTTCTATTGGGATGATGAATCACTCCTCATGTCTCTCTAGATAAGGGGAAGGTTTCGCAATTCCTGTGGGATGATAACTGACTTGTATCCATATCCTAACTGTCTCTGGTGAATCCAGCAGCAACATCTCGAGTTTACACATCCCTTGAGCAGATGTATGGTGATACTGTGGAGGGAGGAGCCTACGTAACTCACTGCTGTCCAGCTAGACTGGGACCTGTACTTTGGTCCAATTAGCCATTCCATTAGCCTTGGCATTTAGCTCTGGTTTAGAAGCCAGGCATCAGCCTAGAAATAAGAGATTCCCACAGCGGTCATTTAACTCTAATGTGTATATGGTCTCAATAGGAGGCCCTAGGGAAGTCCCTAATGAATTTAAAGCCAGAAACCAAATAGCTGCAGGATTTAAATGAGCACTTTTTTGGTGGTCTATCATCAATAAAAATGTGAATTGGATTCATTACATTTATTATGATCAGCAAATGTTCATCAACTACACTAAGGATGCCCTTTAAGGAGTAGCTAGTCAATTGGATGCTATCAGCATGATGACCTGGGAGAATAGAATAACATTCAACATGATGTTAGCAGAGAAAGGAAGGCAGGGTTTGTGTCATGCTGGGAGGAAAATGTTGCACTTTCATTCCAAATAACACCACTCCAAATGGGACAATCACTAAGGCACTATAGGGGCTGACAACAATGACCGATGAACAGGCTGAAAACTCTGGTATCAACAGACTGGCTAGAAAAATGGTTTGGAAAATGAAAACGTATGGTTACTTCTGTTTTAACATCTCTGGTTATACTTGCAGGAATTTTAACCACGGTTGGATGCTGTGCTATACCTTGCATGAGGGGTCTGGCCCCAAAACTCATTGAAACAGCTATAAACAAGCAAATGCCCATGACTCATGCACAAAATAACTTCCTACTCTTAGATGAAAAAGTTAGATCATGAGAAGGAGAGTCAATACTTACTTGGCAAGTTTAAACGGCAGCAGGACCATACAAAACAATGAAAATATAAAAGAGGAGGAGATTGTGAAAGACAATAGATGATTCATTTTCATAAAATGGAAAGAAATCTGCTAACATGACTAAGAACACATGCTAGATAGCAGAAATGACTAAAGGCACATTGGAACAAAGGGAGGCATGGTAGCAGCCGCCTTGGGGAAATGGAACTTACTCAAAAATGAGAAAAGTAAGGAAACTCAAACCCTTCAATCAAATAGTAACAAGTACTTATTTTAACCTTATTTGGACTAAAAGGCCCCTTAGATGATGTCTGGGAAAGATTGTGACCCCATAGTCCTTGACCAGTGAGGAACCAGGGAAGGAACCTGTGCACTAGGAAATAAATTGCTTGCTATAACTGCTCTGGGTGTGCCTGCCCACCAGACACCCAAACTTGCAAGACTGTCATTAAAGTCTCGCTTATGCTGCACTCATTGTCTCCATGTCCATCCTTTGATTTTGGATGGGTGAATTCATTTCTCACACTGGTCGACACACTGGTGGCTCTTGTTTGACTCATGTCCACTTTGTCCTCTTTATTCCTGAATGACCATCACTTTGGTGCTCTGATCTTGACATTTTGTTCTCCTGGCATATTTGGAAAAATCCAGCCTGAAACAACTCTTAGTTTTTCAGATGGAAGTTGCAAATTTCCACAATGATACCCAATTTCTCTCTAAAGAGGATATTTATTTCTTTATTTAGAACAAACATAGAAATTAACTTTCCCAGTCTTAAAATGTAAAACTTATATTTGCCTTATCTAAGTTCCTTACTCAGGAAACTGATCCTCAGGAAAGGGCCTGAAACTCACCAGAACATTGCATCCAGACAATGAGACATCAGATTTCCTTCTTACCCCACCTTAATTGCTCATTGAAATTTCTTCTCCCACTTTGTAAATCACAATTTCTGCCTTTTGGGGAGACAGATTTGAGACTACTCCTTGACTGATATCAGGCATGTATAAGCCTTATTCCCTGACAATACTCATTGTCTCAGTGATTGGCTTTCTATGCAGTGAACAGGGCTGTAACCAAACTCCTATTGTTTCAGTAACAGTAGTAAGAGATACATTTAAATATATATATTTTGAGTTGGAGTCTCACTTCGTCACTCTCGGCCACCGCAGTCTCGACCTGCTGGGCTCTGGTGATCCTTCCGCCTCAGCCTTCCAAGTAGCTGGAACTACAAGTGCGTGCTACCATGCCCGGCTAATTTTTTGATTTATTGTAGAGATGAGGTCTTGCCAAGTTGCCCAGGTGGGTTATGAACTCGCAGGCTCAGGCAAACCACTCACCTCAGCCTCCCAAAACGCAGGATTACAGGCTGTGCCACCGAGCCCGGCTCATTCAAATATTTTACTTACAGATCCTGAGCAAGGAGAGCACAGTGAGTTGGGATGAAAGTCCTCTATCTTCAAGTCAAGTGAGGCAGGAATGAAAAGTCAGGCGGAGAAAAAGAGAAAAAAAATTGTGTGGTCCCTAGCAGTATATGTAAGAGAATAGGGTGTAGCTCACTTAAGTTTGCCAACAGATGTGTGAATGGTCTATTTAAAGGAAATATGGGATATGGTAAATCTGGGAGCCTAGTCTGCTAGGCCAGAAAGTTGCCTCTTAGTTCTTGAATCTGGCCACTGGTTTGAACCATTTAAATGTGGGGTCAAACTGAAAACGGTGTGAAGGATAACTGAGCCCTGCTCTGTTATGAGAAAGCTAAACTCATATTCAAAATGGATGCCAAGGTGACATAAAATTATAAGGATTTTCTACAAAATGTCTTTAGAGTTTTGACAGTGATTGAGGACTAAACTCTGACATTTTCCTCCTGTCCAAATTCCTAAGAGGGTTGGGAAGTCATGTCCGATGAAGACCCATCAAACAAGTTTTTTATTACCCTGTAACTCAAGTTTGTTTTCCAATCTGATCCTGGTATAGTATCACACAACTGATAAATAAGGAAATCAAAATATTTTATGACCATACAATGCCATCTCTTGGGGACTACTGGACTCCTGGCTCCTTTTAAGACACTTAACTATCCTCTCCAAAGTCTATGATACTTTATCTACATATCAAGAAACTTGGAATTTTTGAGCTCCCTTATCTCAATAGGGTGTCTTCTCTACTGCTGTCAAAATTCCTTAGATGGGAGCCTAACTCTTGCTACTAATTGCCAATTAGGAAATCTTTGAATCCAGCTATAACCAGCAAGCCCCACTTGGAGATGTTTTGCCTTTCTGGGCTGAGCCAGTGTAAATTTTATTTACATTGTGTTTATTTATGTTTTTTTGTCCTTGCAATTTCTGTCTCCCTAAAATGTACATAAGCAGGCTGCAATTCAACCACACTGGCATATGCTCTCAAGATCTCCTGGGGCTGTGTCTTAACCCAGTCATTTACATTTGGTTCAGAATAAACGTGTTCAAGCATATTTGCCTGAACTTGGAATTTGTCCATTGTCAAGATTGCACTGAATAAGACAGTATGGAAATTGTATCAATAGTGATTCTTCCAATCTGTAATCAAGAAATATCTTTCTATTTGTTTGTATTGTCTTCAATTTTTAAATCAATGTTATATAGTTTTTAGTGTATCAATCTCTCATCTTTTTGGTTACAATTTGTTACAATTTGTTATTAAGTACTTTATTCTTTTTGAAGCTATTGTACATGCGATTGTTTTCCTAATTTCTTTTTTTAGACAGTTCATTGTTAGTGTATAAAACATAAATGTCGTATGGTGATTATGTATGTATCCAGCATAATTTACTTAATTGGTTTGTTCTAAAAGGTTTTTTGTTTGTTTTTTATTTTTTCGTTGGAGTCTCCCTTTGTTGCCTAGGCTGGAGTGCAGTGGCACGCTCAATGGCCACCCCAGCGTCAACCTGCTGGACTCTGGTGATCTTTCTGCCTCAGCCTTCCAAGTAGCTGGAACTACAGGCGTGTGCTATCATGCCCAGCTAATTTTTTATTTATTGTAGAGATGAGGTCTCACCAAGTTGTCTGGGCTGGTCTCGAACCCACGGGCTCAGGCAATCCATCCTCTTTGGTCTCCCAAAGTGCTGGGATTACAGGCTGAGCCGATGAGCCCAGCCTCTAAAAGTTTTTAATTGAGTTTTTAGGATTTCTGTATATGAGTATGCCATTTGCAAATAGAGATTATTGTACTTCTTACTCTGTAACTTAGATGTTATTTATTTATTCACTTTATTGACTAATCTTTCTAGTAGAACTTCCAGTACTATGTTGAATAGTGATAAACCTTGTCTTATTTCTGATCTCAGAGGAAAGCTTTCAGTTTTTCATCAATGAATATGTTAGGTGTGGGCTTGTCATGAGAAATTTTTTATTATGTGAGATACATTACTCCTCTACATTTCTTAGACCATTTTGTGTTTCTATAACAAAATACTTGAGACTGGGTAATTTATAAAGAACAGACATTTATTTCTTGGCTAGAAAGTCCAAGATCAAGAATTGGCAGATTTGGTTGTCACATGACAGCCTCTGCTTCCAAGATGGCAACTTGAATGATGCATTATCCACAGTAAACAAACAAATGATGTGATGTGAAATGCAAGGAACAAAAGGGACAAACTTTATCTATCAAGCCCTTTTACAACGGCATTAAACCATTTATAAGGGCAGATTCCTTCTAACCTAAACTCTTCCCAAAAGGTGCTGCCTCCAAACACTGTTGCTTTGGAGATTAAGCTTCCAATGTATAAATTTTGAAGCATACTGTTAGACCATAGTATTCCACCACTGGCACCCAGAATTTATATTCTTTAAACATGCAGAATGCATTTAATAAATTCTAATAGCTCCTAACAATCTTAACTCTTAAGGCATGTTTTATCCTAAGGTAAATTTTCCTTTAGTTGTGAGCCTGTGAAATCAAGAAATTATGTGCTTCCAAAATACAATGGTGGGATAGCAGAAGACAAACATTACCATTTCAAAGGAGAGGAATAGGCTAGCAGAAAAGAGTAATAGGTCCTACATAAGTCCCAAATCCAGGAGGAAAAATAACATTAAGCCTTACAACTTGAAAATAACCTTCTTTGGCTCTATGCACTACCTTCTCGACACACTGGGGTGTGAGCTGAGCTCCAGAATCCCAGATAGCCTTGTCCCAATTACGTTGCTGGGAGCAGCCTCTGCTTCAGCTCTTCTTTCAAGGGTTAGAGTTGTGTGCCTGTAATACTCCCAGGCTGATGGCTCTGTGGGTCTGAGGTCACAGGTTGATGCTGTATGCTTGGATTCAACAAGCATGGTCTAGTGGGGCTATCTGTAGTGGTTCCAATCCTGTGGCAGGTCTCTTCCAGGGCTCCATGCTGTCTGTGGCTTCCTTTGGAATATAGATGGAGGCAGGCATGCCTTCATAGCTCTTGTACTCTCTGAGTCTGCAAAATTGGCAGCAAATATACACTGATATGGCTTACAGCCTGAGTACTCTGGAGTAGTGGCCCAAGCCACATCTGAATTCTCTTGAACAACAGCTGGGGCAGTTGAAAAGGACTGCATCAAAATGTTGGGAGTAGAGACCTGAGGCAGCCCAGGGCAGCAGTGAGTCCTGAGATTCCGTGGAAGCCCTGGGCTCCTCTGTTTAAACTGTCTGCCTTCAAGGTCCTAGCATTCTGGGCCTGTGATGGGAGGGGTAGCCCCAAAGATATTCACAATTACTCCAAGGTCATTCTTCCATTGTCTTGATGAATAGCACCTGACTTCCTTCTCTCCATACTGATTTCCTTATCAAATGGCCATTTAGCTATACTCTTGGTTTTCTCTCCTAAACTTAATTTTTAATTCTTTATATGGCCAGGCTTAGAATTTCCCAAATCTTTATGTTCTGCTTTACTTTTAATTATAAATTGTTTCTTTCTTTCTTTCTTTTTTTTTTTTTTGCATTTTACCATAAGCAGTTAAGATAAGTCACACCACATCCTGAACACTTTGTACTTGGAGAATTCTTCTGCAAACTACTGTAGTTTATTGATTTGATTTCTGCTTTCTGAAAAGTCCTGGCATAGGGACTAACCAAGTTCTTAGCTACTTTATCAAGATAATGACTTTTCCTGCAGTTATCAATACCTTGCTCCTCATTTCAGTCTAAGATCTCATTAGAATAATCTTTACTTTCAACCCAGTTAAGCAATCTTGAAGAATAAAAGTTTCCCTACAGCAATTCTCTTCTTCCAAGCCTTTACCAGAATTGCCCTTAATGCTCCATTCATGGCAATATGGGTGTTTTCCAGTATTCACTTTCTAACTGCTCCAGTCTCTACACATTTCACAGTTTCAAAACCAGTTCAACATTTTTAGGTGTTTTTTTTACAGCAACCTCCCACTCCTTCACTAACAATTTCTGTCTTAGTTTGTTTGGGCTTCTAAAACAGAATACCCGAGACTGGGTAATATATAAAGAAAATAAATTTTTCACTATTCTTCAAGCTTGTAATTTCAAAATCAAGGCATCAACATGGCTGGCTGTCTGGTGAAGGTACAGTGTTTGCTTCTAAGGTGATGTCTTGAACATTGCACTCTCCATTGGGAGGGATGCGTGGAAGGGCAAAAGAAATGAAGTCTCTCTGTCAGTCTCTCTGTCAGGACCTTGTATAACAGCATTAATACATTTATGAGGGTGTGGCCCTCATGACCTAAACATTTTCAAAAGTCCCCATCACTAGACACAGTTTTATTTGAGACTAATTTTCCTACAAATGAATTTTGGGGCACATTTTCAGACTATAGCAATACCTAAATTGTTGAGAAAGTTTATAATAAAAGAGTATTGATTTTTGTTAGATATTTTTCAGCATCTAGTATCATATGATCTAGATGAACATATAATTTTTGTTTTTCATTTTGTTAGTGTGGTATATTATATTCATTGACTTGCATATGTTGGACAGTCTTTTCATCTCAGATAAATCTCACTTGATCATAGTGTATAATCATTTTGATATCGCTATTTATTAATGTTTGTAGTATTTTGTTGGGGATTTTTGCATTTATATTTATTAGGTTTAATGGTTTATAATTTTCTTTTAGTGTAGTGTTTTGTCTGCCTTGGCATTAAGGTAATGCAGGCCTTGTAAAATGAGTTTGAAACTATTCTCTTTAATATTTTGGAATATTTGGAGTTTTATTATTTATTCTTCATTAAATGACAGAATTTATCAGTGAGGTCATCTTATCTTAGGCTTTTCTTTTATGAGAGATTCTTTATTTCTGACTCAACTCCTTATTCATTGTTGGTCAGTTCATATTTTGCAATTTTTCATGATTCAATATTGGTAAGTTGAATATGTATAGCAACTTATTTGTAAACAATTTGTTGGCATATAATTGTTCTTAGAAGCTGTTTATGAGTCTTTGCATTTCTGTGGTGTGTTGTAATGTCTTTTCTTTTATCTCTGATTTTGAGACTTTTCTCTTTTTTCTTAGTCTAACTAAAAATTAGTTGATTTTACATTTTATAAAAATCAACACATAATTTTATTGATTTTTAAAATTGTTTTTCTGGTCTCTGTTTCATTTATTTCTGCTTTTATCTTTGTTATTTGTGTTCTTCTGCTAATTTGGGGCTTAGTGCTTTTCTTTTTTGTTGTTTTTCCTATTACTTAAGGTATAAAGGTAGGTTCTTTGTTTGAGATCTTTCTTTTTCTTACTGTGTGCATTCATTTCTATAAACTTTATTCAAAGTTAATTTTTTATTTCATAATTTGGGGTACATTTTATTTACATTTTCATTTGTCTTAGGATACTTGTCAATTTCTTTTCCTTGATTTCTTCTTTGGCCCATTGATTGTTCAAGAGTGTGTTGTTTAATTTCTACATATTTCTGAATTTTTCAGGTTTACACTTGTTACTAATTTCTAGTTTCATACCATTGTGGTTTGAAAATATACTTGACATTATTTCAGTCTTCTTAAATTGGTTATGACTTGTTTTGTGACTTGAATATAGTTCATTCTGGAGAATACACTGTGTGTGTTTGATAAGAAAGTGTATTTTGTCTATCTTAGACAAAATATGCTCTATATGTCTGTTAGGTTCATTAGATCTAACGTGTAACTAAAAAAAAATTTCCTTGTTGAATTTCTGCCAGGGTGTTCTTTACATTGTTGAAAGTGGGGTACTGAAGTTGGTTGTCTGTTTTTCACTTCAGATCTATTAATATTTGCTTTATATATTTGGATATTACAATATTGAATGCATATGTATTTATAATTGTTTTATCCTCTTGATAAATTGACACTTATTACCATATAGTGACCTTCTGTATTTTGTGACAGTATTTAACTTAAAATGTATTTTGATTGACATATGCATAGCTTCCTCTGTTCTCTTTTGGTTTCATTTGCATGTAGTATGTTTTCTATACATTCACTTTTATTCTATTTATAACATTAAAACTAAAATGAGTCTCTTGTAGACACATAAGGGTTGGGTCTTTCTAAATATGTCTTCAACCACTTTGTGTCTTTTGATTGAAATATTTATTTTAATTTCAGGTAATTATTGATAGTTTAAAAAAATGCACCTTTTGGGGAAGAAAATGCTGGGAGAGACTGTCTAAGTGGGAGCTTGTGAGCAAGCGGCCAGGTCCCTGGTGCAATAGCAGGTGCTGCAGCTTCTCTGCTGGGTCCCTGGCTCTTCCCAGGTTGCAGAAGCTGAGCATCATTTTTTTTAAATGGGCAAAATTTTCCTGTGAAAAGTGGCAGGGAAAGACTATCGCTCCAGGCTCTCCCTCATCATTGCAGCAGGAGAGACTGCCAGCTCCAGGCTTTGCCTCGCCACTTCAGCACCTGGCAGGGCACTGGCAGCAGGGGCTGTGGAGGGAGTTCAGAGGCAAAGTTTGACCCACTTCCCTGGATGTGGAAGAGGAAAAGAGAGACACCCCACCACCCTCTTGAATGCAGAGCAGGAAAGTGCTCCAACTTGCTCATCAGGGAGCAACACCCTGATCTCTGTGACTGGCAGATCAACTACTCAGGGATTGATCAAGATCCAAAGGGAATATCCTGAAAGCACAAACTTTGGAGGGACCTGACGAGTGCTGAGTTCCAGGTGCCCCACCCACTACCCTGATCCAGCCATGGGACAAAGGGTGTGGCCAGAAAAGGACGAGGAAGGACTCCAAAGAGATCAGTGGTGAGTCCAAGGCTGCTCCAACCCCCTCCTCCCCAGCAATTCTCTGAACATCAGACCCACACAGCTGTGCCATGAATGAGAGGGACAAACCCAGAGGGAGCCTGGACATCGTTGCAATAGAACTCCATTTCAGGATCAGACTGGCTGGGTCATCCCCTATGAGTACATACCTGGGGAAGAGACAATCCTGCACCTCCCCATGGGAGGTGATCTCCCTGACCATGTGAGAGTGGGAGGGGAGGACTGCAGCCCCACCCACCTCCACTACCCCTCCTCCTTTCCTGCTCTGGAGAGAGTGAAAGAGGTGGCTCTGCAGGAGAGACAGGATTAGTGGAACTATTACAGAGCCTGCCACAAGAGGGCAGGGTTTTTCTTTCTTTCTTTCTTTTTTTAATTTTTAAAAACTGTTTGTCAGTTCATCTATTTTTTAAACATTTTTCCTTTGTGCATGAATGTGTATGTGAGGGTTTGATCTGCATCCCCCTCAATTTTTTAATTTCCCTTTTTCTGTTTCTTTCTTATTTTATTTGTCATTTTCTGTTTATGTGTGTATGTGAATGATTGAGTGTTCATCTTTCAATTTTGTTGTTGTTGTTGGTTTGTTTTTACTCTTTTGTTCTTCTGGGGTTTTTTATTTTCATTTTATAGTATAATGTGTGTGTCAATATATGTGTGAGGGTTTGATCTGAATTCCTTTTTTCCCCCAGTCTTTCTGTTTTTCTTCTCTATTCACTTAGTGCTAGGCATGTGTTTGTGTGTTTAATTTTCTTGGTTGTTTTGTTCTTGTTGTTTGTGTTGTTACACTTTGTTATTATTCCAGTTTGTTTTGGGGTGTGTGTATCTGTGTGTGTGTGTGTGTGTGTGTGTGTGTGTGTGTGTGTGTGTGTTGAATTGTTTTTTGCATTGGTTTCTGCTTTGCACCATCATACGGAGTGGTGGTGGGGAGGGGGTCTCAGGGAATACATACCACAATAAGTGAACATTGTAATTTGCAAGTAGTTTCTGAATCCTAGATCCCCATCCCCTACTTTATTCGAATTTCAAAAACTACAAGAGACAGCAAAGCTTCCCATCCACCATCCTATTTAAAAATAGAACAAATCCAGAGCCCGGAGCAGGGAAGAATAGAGGGCTGAGCAAACATCAGAAGGGAAAGCATCTCTCACTGACACTCAATAGCAGAACTAAAGAGAAAAACAAGAGATCTGTCACAAGTGAGGAAAAACAAAAGGAAGATCACAGACAATTTCAAGTATACCAAAGACAAAACTCCAGAAAAAATCAGACCTTGATGATGAAGCAATGGAAGTCACCAAAGACTGGCCCCAGAATATGACAGGGATTAGGGAATGGATGGAAAGAGTGAATAAGACTTAAGAAAGACAATATGCAACACTGAAAGAACTTGTAACAGAGATTTTGGCATTAAAAAATTTCATCCAGGAAATAAATAACAAGATGACAAGCATGGAAAGCAGAATTAATCTAGCTGAAGAAAGAATCTCAGAACTTGAAGACTAGAACATGGAATTAACCCGATCTGTAAAAAACATAGAAAGAAGACTTCGAAAGAAAGAACAAAGCCTAAAAGAGATGTGTGATTAGATCAAGAGATCAAACCAACACCTGATTGGTATCCCAGAAGAAGAAAGGGAAATGGAGAACTACTTGGAGCAAGATATTTCTTGTATATTCCAAGAAATATCCAAGAAATCTTTTCCCATCTCACCAGAGATGTGACCAGACAGGCACAAGAGATATAGAGAACCCCCACAAGACATCAAATGAGAAGGCCAACCTGTAGACACATAGTAATTTGCCTACACAAAGTAGGCACAAAAGAAAAAATTTTAAAGGCAGTAAGAGAGAAAGGTCAGACTACCTACTGGGGAAAACCAATCAGAATAGCAGCAGACCTATCAGCAGGAACACTACAAGCATGAAGACACAGGAGCCCTATATTCAAAGTCCTCAAAGATAAAACAATTTCAACCAAGAATTTCCTATCCAACCAAACTCAGCTTCATCAGTGATGGAGAATTAAAATCCTTTCCAGATATCCAATCCCTACAAGATTGTGCAACTTCCAGACTAGCTCTACAGGAGACACTTAAAAAGATATTAAGCACAGAAGAAAGAAAAAAAAGAATGACCACAGATTTTCCAAGAGAAGAGCAGAGCACAGAATCAACAGAGAATACAGTGCAACAAGAAACTTGAAAACACACACAACCATCAGTCCAAAGTCAAAAGAATACAAGCAAACAAAGAAAAAGTTTTATAAGAACCTCATGATAGAGATAAGCAATCACATTTTAATAATCAGCCTGAATGTGAATGGACTAAATACACCACTGAAAAGACACAGAATGGCAAATTGGATAAGAAACCGTGACCCAATTATTTGCTGCATCCAGGAGACTCAACTCACTACAAGGGACGCACACAGACTCAAATTTAAAGGATTGAAAATGAGTTTCCAGCAAATGGATCACAAAAAAGGCAGGAGTTACAATCTTAATATTAGACAAAACAATCTTTAAGCTATCAAAAATTTAAAAAGATGCAAAAGGACACTGCATAATGATAAAAAGTTCAATCCATTAACAAGAAATATCCATCCTAAATATACATTCACCCAACACAGGGGAACCAGCATTTGTAAGGCAGCTACTAAGTAAACTAAAAAAAGATATTGACTCTAACACTATTATAGCAGGGAACTTGAATGACCCACTAAAAGCCCCAGATAGGTCATCTAGGCAAAAAAATCAACAAGGAGATCCAGAACTTAAACTTGACACTTGACCAAATGGACTTGATAGATACCTATAGATTATTCCACTCAACAACCACAGAATATACATTCTACTCATCACCACATGGAATGCACTCCAAGATTGATCATATCCTTGGCCATAAATCAAGTATAAACAAATTCCATAAGGTTGAAATCTTGCCATGCACATTCTCAGACCACAGTGGAATAAAAATAAATATTAGCACCAACAAAATTTCCCTAAAGCCCACAAAGACATGGACACTAAACAGCATGATGCTGAAAAACTACTGGGTCAACACTGAAATCCAAGCAGAAATTGAAAGATTCCTGGAAACAAATGAAAATGAAGAAACATCTTACCAAAACCTCTGGGATGCCATGAAAACAATTCTAAGAGGGGAATTTATATCTCTATGAGCACACATCAATAAAATGGAAAGATCACAAGAGGAGAGCCTAACACATCACCTAAGGGAGCTGGAAAGAGAAGACCACCAAAACCCCAACTTTAGCAGAAGAATCCAAATCACCAAAATAAGAATCCAAATACGGGACATAGAAGAAAAAATATCATAGAAAACATCAACAATTCAAAAAGCTGGTTCATTGAAAGAATTAACAAGATTGATGGACCTCTAGCCAGAATGACCAAGAAAAAGAGAGAAAAATCCCAAATAAACGCAATCAGAAATACAAAAGATCAAATCACAACTGACCCCAAAGAAATACAAAAGATTATCAGAGATTACTATGTACACCCATATGGAAACAATCTTGATAAACTAAATGAAATGAAGGACTTTCTGACATCACACAACCTCCCCAGGTTAAAACAAGAGGACATTGAAACACTAAATAGACCAATAACAACCCAGGAAATTGACTCTGTCATATGAAAAGTACCTACAAAAAAAGCCCTGGACTGGATGGTTTTCCAGCAGAATTCTACAAAGCGTACAAGGAGGAGCTGATAATAATCCTATTGAGAGTATTCCAGGCAATTGAGAAGGATGGAATTCTCCCCAAATCATTTTTCGAAGCTAACATCACACTGATACCCAAACCAGGTAAAGATCCAACAACAACAACAACAAGAGAACTACAGGCCAATATCCCTCATGAACATAGATGCAAAAATACTGAACAAGCTTCTAGCAAATCGGGTTCAAAAATATTTCTCAAATATCATCCACCATGACCAAGAAGGTTTCATCCCCAGAATGCAAGACTGGTTCAATATTTGCAAGACCATAAATGTAATTAAATACATCAACAGATGTAAAAACAAGAACCACGTGATTATATCAGATGTAGAAAAAGCTTTTGATAAAATCCCAAATCCCTTCTTGATTGAAACCCTCAAACACCTAGGTATAGAAGGAACATACCTCAAAATACTAAGTGCCATTTACGATAAACCCACAGCTAACATATTGCTAAATGAACAGAAAGTGGAAACACTTCCCCTGAAAATAGGAACAAGACAAGGCTCTCACTGTCATCCCTTTTGTTCAACATTGTGTTGGAAGGCTTAGTTCGGGCAATTACATAAGAGAAGGAAATCAGGGGAATCCAAATAGGAAAAGAGGAAATCAAGTTATCACTCTTTGCTGATGATATGATACTATACTTTGAAAATCCAAAATAGTCTGTCAAAAACCTGCATGCACTGATAAAGGACTTAGGCAAAGTCTCAGGGTAAAAAATAAATGTGCAATACAGTTGCATTCCTATACACTAACAACAAGCAGGCAGAGACCCAAATAAAAAACACAACAGCCATACAAAAAAATGAAATACCTCAGCATCTTCCTAACCAGAGAAGTGAAAGACATTTACCATGAGAACTACAAAACACTGCTCAAATAAATCCAAGAAGACACAAACAAATGGAAAAATATTACATGCTCATGGATAGGAAGAATCAACATTGCTAAAATGTCCATTCTACTAAAGGCAATCTACAGATTCAGCACAATACCCATTAAGTTACCATCATTCTTCTCAGACCTGGAAACGACAATACAGAAATTCATATGGAAACATAAGTGACCATGAATAGCCAAAACAATCCTTAGCAAAAGAAACAAAGCAGGAAGTATCACACTTCCAGACTTAAAACTTTACTATAAGACTATAGTAATCAAAGCAGCCCAGTACTGGTACAAGAACAGGCATATAGACCAATGGAACAGATAGAGATTCCAGAAGAAAAACCTCAACTTCTCAACCAACTCGTCTTTGACAAAGCCTCAGTAAGAACCACTGGGGAGAAGAGAACCTATTCAGTAAATGGTGCTGGGAAAACAGGCTGACCATATGCAGAATATTGAAACAAGACCCCTACCTATCACCATACACAGAAATTAACTCTAAATGGATCAAAGACCTAAATGTAAAACCTCAAACTATAAGAATCTTAGAAAATGCAGGATACACCATTATGGAAATTGGAACTGGCAACCAATTCCTATTCAGAACCCTAAATGCCCATACCCTAAAAAATAAGATAGACAAGTGGGACCTCATCAAATGGATGAGCTTCTGCAAAGCAAAAGAAACTATCAAGAGAGCAGGGAGATAGCCCACAGAATGGGGAAAAAAATATTTGCCAACTGTATATCTGACAAAGGCCTAACATCTAGAGTCTACAAGGAACTCAAACACACCCATTAAAAAGTGGGCAAAAGACATGAATAGACACTTCTCAAAAGAAGATATATGGGCTGCCAACAGACACATGAAAAAGTGCTCTGCCTCACTCATCATCAGAGAAATGCAAATCAAAACCACACTGAGATACCGTCTAACCCCAGTAAGAATGGCCATCATTAATAAAACAACAACAACAGATGCTGATGAGGATGTGGAGAAAAAGAAACGCTTCTGCACTGCTGGTGGAAATGCAAACTAGTGCAACCTTTCTGGAAGACAGTGTGGCTATTTCTGAAAGAACTAGAAATTGACCTTCCATATGACCCAGCCATTCCCCTATTGGGAATATACCCGGAGGAACACAAATCATTCTACAAAAAAGATACCTGCACAAGCATGCTTGTTGCAGTTCTATTCACAATAGCAAGAACATGGAGCCAACCATGCTGCCCATCAAAGCTTGACTGGATTTTTAAAAATGTGGTCCATATACACAATGGAATATTATGCAGCCATAAAGAAGGACAAACATATGGACTTTGCATCAACTTGGATGGATTTAGAGTCGATCATACTCAGTGATCTATCACAGAAACAAAGAACGGAGTACCATGTTTTCACTCATAAGTGAACTTTGAACAATTATTATAATACTATAAGAAAGGGATTGGCAGTAGTGGGTAACTGTCAGGGGAGGGGGTTGGGATTGGCAGTTGAGGGAAACTGCTAGGGGAGGGAGGGGTACACCTCATCAACAAGGGTATCTGCATAATCAATGTTTGTACACCTAACCCTGAATTGTACCCCACATCTTTATAATAGAAAAAAAGAATAAGTAAATGCAACTTCTATTCTGTAAATTGTTTTCTAACTCTTTTGTAGTTCCTTTCTTTTTCTTATGTAAACTTCCTTTGTGATCTTAAAATTTTCTGTAATGGTATGCTTTGATTCCTTATCTTTTTCTTTTGTGTATCTGCCATAGGTTTTGTTGTTGGGTGATCATGAAGCTACATGAAACATTATATAGTTATAACCATTTATTTTAAGCTGATCACAGCTTAACTTCAATTGCAATAAAACAATTTTACTCTTTTACTTACCTTCTTCATTTTGTTTTCTGATGTCTCAAGTTACACCTTTTTATATTTTGTATCCATTAACAAATTATTTTATTTATAGCTTTTTAAATACTTTTGTTTGTAATCTAACTTTTATACACGAGATTAAAAGTGATTTATATACCACCATTACAGTATTAGAGAATTCTGATTACTTACCTTTATTAGTGATTTTTATACTTTAATACATTTTCATGTTCTAATTAGCCTCTTTTCATTTCATATTGAATAACTCCCCTTATTATTCGTATAAGGCAGATCTAGTGCTGATAAAGTTTATCAAATCTTATTTTTTTGTGAAAATTTTTATGCCTTCATCACTTCTGAAAGAAAGATTTGTCCTTGTTTTCCCTTTAAACATATCATCTCACTCTCTTCTGGCTTGCAAGAATTTGCTGAAAAATTCATTGAGATAGCACTATTGAGAGTCTCTTTGTTTGTGATGAATCTCTTCTTTTGCTGCTTTCAAAACTCTTTCTTTGTATTGATCTTTAAACTTTAACAATAATGTTTATCAGTGAGAACATCTTTGTGTTTAACCTGTTTGGAAATCTGGTTGTTCATAATTTTTCTCAGATTTGAGGAGTTTTCAGTCATTATTTATGCAAAATTTTCCTACTCCTTTATTTATCTCTTTTTTGTTATTTTTATATGTATATTTGGATTTCTTGATGTCTGAAAAATCCAAAGGGCATTATTTGTTATTTTGATTTTTTAAATCTTTTTGTTCTTCTAGGTGGGTATTTCAAATGACTTGTCTTCAAATTCACAGATTCTTCTGCTTGATCAAGTCTTCTATTGACCCTATCTATTGCATTTTTATTTCATTCATTGTGTTCTCCAGCTACAACTTTTTTTTTTTTGGTTCTTTTATGCTTTTTATGTCTTTGTTGACTTTCTCCTTTGCTCATGGATTGTTTGCTTGATTCTGTCAAGATTTTTATCTGTATTTTCTTGCAGCTTAATGAACTTTCTTAAAACAATTATTTTGAATTGTTTCTGTCAGTTTATAGGTTACTATTTTATTAGGTTTGTTTACTGGAAAATTATTGTGCTCCTTTGGTGGTGCTATGGTTCCTTGAATTTTCATGGTTTTGCTTGCCTTGAGTTTAATGTCTGTACATTTGATAGTGTAATTTTCATGGTTTTGCTTGCCTTGAGTTAATATCTGTACATTTGATACTCCTCCAGACTTTATAGACTGGTTTCAGTGGGGAGAGATATTCACCTACAGGATGAGTTGAGTAGATCAGTCTTGTAGAGTGTATTAGTTCTAGCTCCAGTGATGACACAGCCTCTATGCAGCACCTTAAGCTGAGGTCAGCATGAGAAAAGATTGCAAGTATCCTCATTGGCTGAGGCTGCAGGTGTCCACAGTGGCAACAAGAGCTGTTGGGATCGTTAGTGGCAAAATGCTTTTGGAGTACTCCTAATCTCTGTTTTCATCTTGAGTAAAGAATGACTGAAAGGATGGCTCTTGGTACTGGGTCTGGTTTGCACACACACTCAAAGTGGTGGTGGCACTGATGTCTGCTGCATGTCACCCATGGATATGCCATAGAGATGATGCCTGAAGCATGGGCGTTCATGGAAGGATCGTGACTTCATTTCCTGGGCAATTTTGACACCAGTGCTTGGAGAATAGGCACTCAGCTTCAGCACTGATATGGTTGTGAGAAAAGTAGGCTCATGTGAAGCATGTTGGAAGCTTGGTCTGGATCTCAGGCCCATCAAGAGCTACAGTGACTGTGGAGTCTGGGATGTGGGCTAGCTTGCCGTGTTAGTGGCTTTAGTAGTTGTGGCACAGGTACACATGAAGCAATAACAGGGTCTGGAGTGCAGGTTTGCACAAGTTGGACACCACTCAAAATGTCCAGGGCATGCATGGGTTTTGGCAGGTGGCAGCCCTTGTCCTGGGGCAGCACAGCAGTGGATCCTTCTTAGTAAGGGGATCCTGCAGTGTTTCCCTCCCTGGGGTTTCTGTAACAGCAACGGCTGTTGGTTACCTCAGTAGCAAAATTGGCTGAAATTCTCTGTGGAGCAGGCCACTGTGGTCTGTGCAAACTCTAAGTGGCCCTCTTTGTGAAAACTACAGGAAGTCTTCAGTTCCTATTGTGCTATCAAGGTCCTCAGCAAAAAAGGATGCCAGGTTCTTCTGGAGGGCAGGCCACTCAGGACCATGATGGTAACTGTTGCCTGACTGGTACTAATAGCCTTGCTCTTCTTCTTTGTTCCTAGCTATATCCAGACATCTCAAGTCTGCTGATCTCTCTCTAACAATATTTTGTGTGCAATTGTCTTCCATTTTTTGGCCCCGCTTATTGGTTTACACTCTTAATTTTTTTTTATTTTAAAGATGTGGGGTACCATTCAGGGTTAGGTATACAAATGTTCATTATGCAGGTGTCCTTGTTGATGAGATGTGTCCCTCCCTCCCCTGGCAGTTTCCCACTACTGCCAATACCTTTTTTGAGGTATAAACCAATAAGTGGGGCCAAAAAATGGAAGACAGTTGCACACAAAATCATAATACTTTCTTATAGTATTATGATAATTGTTCAAGGTCTGCTTATGAGTGAGAACATATAGTACTCTGTTCTTTGTTTCTGTGATAGATCACTGAGTATGCATTCTTGATTAGACTTCTGAGTTTTCCCAGTGCTATTTTTATTTGTGGATAGCTAATTGTTATTTTTGTGGGAGACAAAGTCTAGTATCTTTCACTCTGTCATCTTGCTGATGTCCTGCAATACCACAAAAGTTTTAAAATAAAAATTCTCATTAACTAATCAAAATATTTTATTTAAAAATTTCAGTGATTTTTTTTCTTTGAACTGTTAGTAATTTAGAAAAGCACAAATTGAAATTTTTACATGTGAAATAATTTTCTGGTTACCATTTGTTATTGATTTCTGACAGTATCTGGCTATTATAGAGAATATATTCTAGATGGATTCAAGTCCTTGAAATTATTGAGACAGGTTTTAAGTTCAGCATGTTGCTAATATGTAGCTGAGAAAAATGTGCCATGTAGATCAGGTAGGCCTGATATATGTCAACTAGCTCATTTGCTATTCATGTTGGTTGAACTGTCCAGTGCTTGCTGATTTTTTTTTTTTTTTGAGTTGGAGTCTCACTCTTGTCTCCCAGGCTGGAGGGCAGTGGCACGCTCACGGCCATCGTAGCCTTGACTGGCTGGGCTTAGGCGATCTTTCCACCTCAGCCTTCCAAGTATCTGGAACTACAGACATACACACCACGCCTAGCTAGTTCTTGTGATTTATTGTTGAGACAAGGTCTCACCAAGTTGCCCATGCTGGTCTCAAACCTTCAGGCTCAGGCAATCCCCTCGCCTCAGCCTCCCAAAGTGCTGGGATTACAGGCTGAACAACCGTGCCCTGCTCCTTGCTGATTTTTTAAATTTAAATTCAATTGGTTATTTACAGGGTCACTTCACCCAGTGATCTAAAATACTAATAACTCAATTCACTCACTAAATATTTAAGAAAAATCAATTAGTTTGGTTACCTACTAATAATTTTTTCCTTTTAAATAAAATATCCAAAAGTACACTGATGATAAAAGGGAACAGAAAATGCAGTAGAACATATTTTATAAGTAACAACCTTTTATTTTAAAAAATCTCCCAGGAGGCACAATATGGATTAATTCTGTTGATTCTTACTCTGTGGCCTTTTAATGCAGGACTGTGTGTAGCAAATGTTTTCGTTTCTCTGATTGCCAATATTCCTCTTATTGGACATCTGCAGGAAGTATTGTGGCTCAAATTGTGTATGTATGTGTGTGTGTGCCTAATCTGTTTTTTCTTTCTCCCTCTCTCTCTCATTCTCTCTAATTTTCTCATACGTATATTGAGTTCAAGCAGTGTGTTTAGTCTGCATGGCTATCTTAAGACACAAGAAATTAGTTTTGTAAGAAAAATATATAGTATGTTTTCACCTGCATTTTTTCCCCAGAAACTTGTCACCCACTACTCCTCCCCACAAATGTTTAATGCTAACATTCTGTTGAAATACAACGTTTGTGCAAATTATTCACAAGTAATAATATACAACTTGATGAACACTCACGAATTGAATATACTAATGTAATCATATCCTATTTAATAATCCAGAATTAACACTATTATCATACTTTACAGTCCATTCAAGTTCCTTTCCAACTACAAAAATTTCGACCAAATTCCATCTTGATTTACAACACTATAGATTAAATTTGACTGTTTTAAATTATACAGTTATGTATTTATAAATTATGTGCTATTTTTGTAACCAGCTATTTGACTTATCCTTAAATCTGTGAGAAATAGCTAGTTAAATAGATATGTTGTTTTATGGAGTTGCTGCTTATTTATTCTCATTGTTTTATACCATAACATTTGTGTTAACACTAAATTAAAAAAATTCTACTGTTGATGAACATTTAGTTTTTCTCCAGTTTAAGTCAATTAAAATAGTGCCCTATAAATATTCTAATACATAGTAGTGGTGGTCCTTAGAAGAATCTTTTAGTTATTTGGGTTACATGAATAGAATAAGGAGTGCTATGCCATAAGTTTAAAAGATTCAGTATTCAAACAAATACTTTTCCAAAGTAATTATACCAGTTGACACACTTACCAGAAGTGTGTGAGTATGTTACTTACCCCATATCCACTTTAATAATTAGTAGTTCTGGCTATTTCATTATATTATTAGGAGCCTCAAAAAAAAAGAAACTATATATATATTGTTATATACATAGGCTCTGGTTTTTTTGGAGGAAAAAAAAATATATATATACATTTATATGCATATGTGTGTATATGTGTATATATGTATATATTCACTTGCATATATATATTCACTTGCATGATGGTAGCAGCAAAGAAAAGCTACAGTCAAAAGACATAGGAAGCAGAAGAGCTGACTGATAGTGCAGCATGTTTCTGAGTCTGAGGCAAGAGAACTAGGAGAACTGTAAGTTCCAATCTGAGTCTGAAGGTACAGCTTAAAGACTGCAAGCAGAGAGAGAAAATTCTCTTTGTTTATACTTCTATTCGATCCATACCTTCAATGGATTAGATTAAGCCTACCTCCAATAAGGAGGAAAATCTGCTTTACTCAGCCCACTGATTCCAATGTTAGTATTATCCAGAAACACCACACACACACACACACACACACACACACACACACACAATAATGTTTACCAAATATCTGGCACCCTGTGCCCCAATCAAGTTGACACATAAAATTAACTATCATAGATTTATCCCTTGTCGATTATTTACTCATATGCATATCATTAAATCATATTTTATTTTCAAATTAAGACAACAATAAAGTCATCATTTAACATTACAACTATTCTGCATATAACTAAAAACACTAATTAATACCTTCTTCAGAAGAAAGATTAAAGACTTTTTAATAATGTTTACTTCTCCCATTGATATCCCCGAATTTAAATATTATGATGCAAATATATGTGTTACACACTCAAAAACATATTCATAACAACATAAAAAGGAAATAGTCATGACAATTATAATTCTCCTTTCTATAACTTATGGTAAGAAGGTAGTTGATATTTATAACTATTTTCTCCTGCTAGTCATCCTGTACTACCTTTGCCTTCAGCAAGCTTCTTAGCTGACTGTAATTCTTTATCTTATGGAGTGACCCAACCTTTATTCTTGAAGGATATGGATCATTAGTAGTCCTATGTGGACTAGGTTGCCAAACTTTTCAATTATCTTAATCAAAGGGCATCATATTACTAAGAAATGCCCTAAGGGATTTCCTGCATTCAAAACATACTCTCACACACTTCCACTGTGGAGTAGCAGCCCAATTTCACATTGGAAGTCAAGATCAATCACCCCAGTCAACACTGTAACTCTCTTCTTTGCCTGTTGATCCAGAGATGTGAGAGGTCCAATGGGATGGGGTGGCAGTCTTAAATTTCTGTTCAATTGATTTATTTTTGTATATTGTGGTGGAAGTATTCTTTTGGAACTAAAAGTTCTAGACCAGAGCAACATAAAGTCATGAGAATAATAAGAAAAAAAAATTGTGTTAGTGGGCCACTAGGGGTAAAAGTGGTGCTATCACTCCTTGATTCCTGGAGACCCATGAATCCTAGATGTCAGAAAAACGGAACCATCTATTGGGTCCTAATTTGAAACATATGCAGGCTTTTGAACAATTTTGCCACAGCCTGCTAAGGATTACCATCTAGTTGATGTAACTGAATTAAGTTTTGTAAAGGTCATTCCACCATTCTTTCAAGCCATTTCAAGATGGTGAGGGATGTGGTAAGTCCACTGAATTCCTGGATCCTGTTCTTACTACCATATTTCTTTTGTGGTGAGATTTCTTAATCAGAAAAATGCTGTGTGGAATACCATGATAGTGGATAAGATGTGCTGTAAGTCCATGAATGATAGTTTTGGCAGAAGTATTACATGAAGGAAATGCAATTTTATTTTCAGTGTTTATTCCAGTGAGAAAAAAAGATGCTGGCCTTTGATCTCACTTACAAGTGAGAGTTAAGCTAACAATCTTCAAAAGCATATAGAATGGCATAAAGGACATTGGAGACTCAGAAGTGGGAGAATGGGAGTGGGGAAGAGAGAAAATTTGCCTATTGGATATTACGTGCACCAATGGAGTGACGTTTACACCTAAAGCCCAGACTTCTTCTCCACTATGTAAAGCAACCATGTAATCCCAAATCATTTATACCTCTAAAGATATTAAAACAAAGAAAGTTATATCTTTAAAAATAGCAATGAAACTATAAAAAATTATTTTAAATAAAAAACTCAGATTTTATCTTGTTCTAAAAAAAATTAGGGCTGGCCCTTTCATGATATAAGGAAAGGAGTTTAATGTATTCAGTCTGTCACCAGGTAGCTAGCTGATTACCTGAGAAATGGTGTTAATGATGGGCACAGTGCTACTGGTAAATTGGGCAGTCAGCAGTGGACATAGTCAGGCCTACTTTAGTGAGTAGAAGTCCATGTCACTGATCCTATACATACCTCCATCCCTTCCACCATGAACACTTTGTTTGTGAATCCATTAAGTGATGACAAAGATGACTGGGGAAAGAGGCTGACTACTATCCAAAGACTGGATCTTGCTTTCCACTTGATTATTAAAATTCTCCTCTACTGTCATGCTTGAGTAAGCATTTTCATGAGGAAACGAATATCTTCACGTGTTTTTCTCATTCAGGGAGGTCTGTTCCCCATACCTCTTCCCTAGATATCTTTGTTACCATTTTCTTCAACCATTTTCCTTCCAAATCCCTGCCCATCCAGTCAAAATATTGGCTACTGACCATGAATCGGTATGTAATTGCATGCCTTCTAAGCAAAGTGCACAATCAGGTGTGCCACCCAAAGTTCTATCCACAGGCAAGTTTTCCTTCATTACTGCCCCTCAGGAATTCCTCAGACAGGGGCTGTGGTACTGTAAATGCTCTCCTTTGGGTAGTGCCTGCATATCATACAGAACCATCTTAAACCAGACCCTCGGTTTTTATTCCTCTGTCAGCTGATCATAGGAACTTCCCATAAGGCCATACATTTAATGGAGAAAGAGAAGGCTGTGTCCAGAAGTGGGGTGCATGGGCACTTAGACCACGTTTTTATGTAGCTTACTTGTGCATTTGGGCTTTTCTTTCTCGATCATACATAAGCCACTTCTATTTCATAATACAAAGTTGGGGGGGACCCAAAAACTGGAATTATCTTTTGGAGGGTGAGTCCCTTGTAGTACAGGCTTCCCCCACTAAGTAAGTGTTCTAGAAACCCATCAGTATTAGTGTAACCAGCTAGCATTATTGTGAGAGACTGAAATGGGCTTCAGTGATTGTGTGTGTGTGTGTGTGTGTGGAGATTCTTTCAATGCGTTTGCCCATTTCATGATGGGTGAAATATTTCTACTTTGTGAGCACACCTGCCCACACCACGCTGAGTGTTCAGCAGTTTTTGACCAAAAATGGCAAGACCCCCAAGTCCCACCCTCTCTATTCACCAGATCTCACCTGAAGCAATTTTTTTTTGTTGTTTCCCCAGATGAAAAAAGTCCTTAAAGAGAAAAATTTTGCCAGTGTTAAAGAGGTGAATCAAAAAACGGCAAAAGCACTAAATGGCCTCAAAACTGATGAGTTCAAAAACTTTTCTGAGCAGCGGAAAAGCATCTTGATAGGTGTATTGCATCAAACGGAGAGTATGTTGAAGGTGACTGAAGTTTAAACATGTAAGAATAAATATATGATTTTTATAAATAAATTCCATGTTGAGGGGTCCTTTCTCATATATTGTTTCTGTCTAGTCCAACTTTATGGCTAGGTGGGTCACATAACAACACATGATGCATCATGGGCAGCTGAGATTGCATGGTACTTTTTAGCATATGTTTAAGTGTTCAGTCTCTACTAATGCCCACTTGCAGGCCAGTGATTGTTTTTCAAAAAAAGACTACTTAGCTACAGAGGATGACAGAACTTTGCACCAAAATCTTCAGGGCTTGTGCTGAATTCACCCAAGGGGCACTGCCAAAGGCTACAAAGAGCATCCTTATCTTCCTGTCTTCCACTAACACTTCAAACATCCTTGAATCTGCTGAATCATATGGCCCAGTTGGCAAAGAAGATTGCACAGAAGGCTGCTACAGAGCCTTCTCTTGTTCTGGGCCCCACTCAAAACTTGCAGTTTTTTAGTCACTTAATAAATGGGCTTGAGTAGCATACCCAATTGCTAAATGTGTTGTCTTATAATCTCAAGAGGCCCATTAGGCATTGTGTCTGTCTGGCTGTAGGAAAGACCAGATGCAGCAATTTAGCTCATTTATATTTGTTTTCTATCTCTGACGTGCAAATGTCTTACCAATATGTCTAGAGTAGTTACTACTTCTTGTTCACTAGCTCTAATCAGCCTAATGTCACCAAAGTAATGGACCAGTGTGATGTCTTGTGGAGCATAAAGGCAACCAAGGTCTTGTGATGTGAATTTTTCGGGTCAGCCTGGACTTCAAGAGTGTCAGCTCAATGAGTCGGCCAGTCAAGCTCCAGAGAGGGTCGTCAAGGGGTTGGTAAGTCTAGCCCCGGAAGTGTCAGCTCTGACGGGCCAGCAAGCCAAGCCCTGAGAGTGGGCTGGCAAGCCTAAAGCTGGGTGTCTCAGCTTTGGAGTCAAGCCTTCTTCTGGCAGCTCTCCTGGTTCAGCCGGCTCTGTCAGCTGACAAGCCAGCCTCTAGGGCGTACGGCTGTTTGGCTCCTACAATCTTCTGCAGCTCTTCAGGTCACAGCTCTTCAGGGTCGAGGTTCTTGTCTCATGCCCAGAAAGAACGAGGGACACGGACAGTCGGAAAGTGAGAAAGCAGGATTTATTGAGAGGACAGAGAAGCTCCAACAGTGGGAGGGGACCCAAAGAGGTTGTCCGACTGAGGCGGAAAACCTGGTGCTTAGATAGCCCTAAGTCCAAGCCAATTGGTTAGCACTAGCTGTGAGCTGTAGTTTTTTGATTGGGAGTATTAAGGACTAATGGGCAGGAGGTAGGGGCCTAATGGTAAGTTGATTGGTTGCTTTTCAATCCCAGCAATTACTTGAATTCTAGCTTGAGAGGCTCACAGGGAGCTTGTTTACCAAAGCCTGAGAAACCTGCAGGGGATTTGGTACATTGTTACCAGAGGACCCCCCTGTCTGTCTGCCTAGCCTTTTTCTAGCTATCTCCTGTCTCACTTGTAAAGTAAGTTTTGACATAGAGCTGGAGGGTTTGTATTCAATAATTCCTTGCTTGTCATCTTTTGATATGTTCTTGGAAACTGTGACTTTAAGCAAAGCTACATACAGTAGTTTCTCAAATAACATTGTTTCGTTCAATGCTTTTTGTTTGTTTTAATGTTGATGAGAAAAAATGGTTTTGCTCTTTGTCATTTTCTTAAATTTGCAGTTTCCAAAAACCTATCAACAACATTAAGTGAGAACTTACTGCATCCCCGAAGTAGGACAGTGAAAGGTGTATTTCTAGCCTTGGTAGCTGACAGCAAACTTCTTCTAGTGGGTCTTATTGACGAGGATGGAGAAAAAGGCATCTGCTATATTAACAGCTGCATACAAGTTGCTAAATCATGTATTAATTTGCTCAATCAATGACGTTACACCTGGCACAGCAGTTGCAGTTGGCGTCACCACCTGGTTAAGCTTACAATCATGCACAATTATTTTACAAGATCCATTTGTCTTCAGCACAGGCCAAATAAAAGTTAAATAAAAACATAGTGGAACTTACTACCTGTGCATGCTTCCAGTTTCTGATGGTGACAATAATTTCTGTAATCACTCAAGGAATGTGTGATTGCTTTTGCTTTACTATTCTCATGCATAGCTCTTCTGGTTTTCATTTGCCTTTCTCACCATAATGACCCTTACTCCACACATCAGGAAACGAATGAGGGGATTTTACCAACTGCTTGGTATATCTGTTCCAATTATGCACTCTAAAACGAAGGAAAGAAAACACATGGGATTGTTTCGGGGACCCACAGGGCCCACTATGAGATAGACCTGAGCTAAAACTCCATTGATCATCTGACCTTAATATACACCTCCTCCCCACTTTAGTGTGTCACAGATTACCGTGACACCTTTTTAGGTCAAACTAATGCATAAGCTCCATATACTAATTTGTAATTTAACTTGTAACCTCCGTGTCCCTGCCTTATTTTCTTAAAAAAAAAAATTATTATTGAGATGTGGGGTACAAGTGAGGATTAACTACATAAGTAGGCTGTATGCAGGTGAAATTTGGGCTTCTAAATGGCCCTCACTCCCCCTGGTGGTGGACCAGGTACCCTTTGTGCTGTCACGTGTCCCCTACCCTCCTCCTTTCCTTCCTCCCTTCCTTCCTCCCTCCCTTAGCAGGGCCCAGAGACTGCCAATCCCTCCACTGTGCTAATGTGACTCATGTTCAGGGGCCGCTTATAAGTGAGAACACGCAGTATTCAGTTCTTTGTTTCTGTGATCAAAAACCTAAACATAAAGCCTCTCTGCCTTAAAAACCCTCACCTGCAAGCCATTAGGGAGATTAGAACTTAAGAAAGAGCTGCCCTTTTTTTTATTTTTTTATTTTTTTGGCTTGGTCCCTTGCAAATAAATGCCCTCCTTTTTCTCACTGCAATCCTTAGTGTAGATAGCCTTACTACACTGGGCAAGCAACTGAACCCCTGTTTGGTTTGATAACAGCAACTACCTCAGGAGAGGTCACTGCAATTTCCCCAAGTAATGTGCGATTAACCTCCTCAGACATGGGTGGAGAGGCCTATACCACTGGAAGTGGGATAGCTACTACCACTGGAGGTATAAAGTCCTCTTTCACAGTCAAAGAAGACTCATCGGAAGTTAGGGGTTCAATATTGCCAACTTCATCAAGGTCTTCCCACACATCCTCATTCAAAATTACATTGCCTGTTCTTTCCCAGGCAATGCCCTCACTTTAACAGCAGATATCTTGTGAAACTGTGAGTTAAACTTGGGTTGTAGTTCTACCAGTCAATGAATTAGAGTATATATTTAAATTTTAGCAGTTTCAACCCTATAGCTACTGCAGTCTTCTTTGGATCATGCACAGAATTTTTCAAGTCATTTCTGCTGCATTTGAGCGAGGAATTCAAATCCCTGATTTCATCCTTTTCTTTTAGCACTTTGTCCAGTTACTTTAGAAACAACCAACCAACCTCATTATAGTTACATGTTGCTTAATGATGAAAGAACATTCTGAGCACTGTAGCATTAGGTGGTTTTATCATGTGAATATCATAGAGTGGGCTTATACAACCTAAATGTTATATCCCACTACACACCCAGTCTGTAAGGGATAGCCTATTGCTTTCCCTGCACAGCAACATGCTTTACAGGTAAAGCATGTTGCTGTATAGAATATTATATGCAATTGTAACACAATGGTAGGTATTTTTATATAAAGACATAAAGAAGGAAATGTATTGCACTACAATGATATGAGGGCTACAATGTCACTAGGTGATATGAAATTTTCAGCTCCATTATAATCTTATGGAACCACTGGTACATAATGTGGTCCACAGCTGACCAAAACATTGTTTTGTGGCACATGACTATATATTTGCCAAATGTTCAACTTGTCATATGCAGATATATGGAGTACCTTCTTTCTTATAAGTGGTTTATTAGTAGTATCTCTATTGCCAGATTATAGTTTTGAATCTGGAAGTTTTGAGAAGGTTGCTTCTTGATTTGCAGAAGAAACGTCCTGAGTTGTGGTGATTGGTTCTTCCACCATAACAGTGCATTTGCCCACACTGCTCTGAGTGTCCAGCAGTTTTTGATCCAAAACAACATGACCCTTGTGTCCCATCCTCTCTATTCACCCGATTTTGCCCCGTGTGACTTTGTTTCCCCAAATGAAAAAATCCTCAGAGGGAAATGTTTTGCCGATGTGGAAGAGGTGAAACAAACAAACAAACAAAAATGGCAGAAGCAATAAAAGCCATCAAAATTGGAGAGTTCAAAAACTGTTTTAAGCAGTGAAAAAAGAGTACTTTGAAGGTGACTGAAGTTTAAACACGTAAGAATAAATACACAGTTTTTTATAAATAAATTCCGTTTTCTTTGGGCCCCCTCTTGAATAGGTGTTAAAGGAATTGTATTTAGAATATATAAAGTGCATGATATGACAAATAAGTCAAGCAATCTAACTAAAAAATAAGCAAACTATTTGAATATACATTTCATAACACACAAGTGATTATTAGCACAGGAAATGTTGCCCATTATTACAAGTATTTGAAGAGCTGCAAGTTATTATATACACTCTAGGATAAATGTAGTCCAAAAGACTGGCAATACCAAGTCTTCATTTGGATGTGGAAAAACTGAAATCTTTTGCATTACTGGTAAGAATGTAAAATGGTACCTTCAGAAAGAAATTTGGATGTTTCTAAAAAAGTTAAGCATATGCTTGTAATACAAGCCAACAATTTCACTTCTAGGTATCAACCCAAGAAAAGTGAATATGTATGCCCACATAAATAGTTATAAATGTTCATAAGATATTTTAATAATAGTTAATGCTAGACTTTTTAATATGGATTGCATTTACTCACTTTTTATTAGTATTTTTAAATGAGAATTTTTCTTGCTTCATAATTCAGTCTTGGTCTGTATCTAAGAATTACTTATTTCTTCCAGGATATTCAATTTGTTGGTATATAGTTGTTCATAATAGGCTTTTATGATAATTTGTATTTCTGTGGCATTAGCTGTAATGCTTCCTTTATCATCTCTTGCTTTATGTCTTTTATTGTTCTCTCTTTTTCTTTTTTTTTTTTTTTTGAGTTGGAATCTCACTCTGTCACCCAGACTGGAGTGCAGTGGCCGCTCCCAGCCACTGCAGCCTCGACTTGCTGGGCTCCAGTGATCCTTCCACCTCAGCCTTCCAAGTAGCCAGAACTACAGGTGCGCGCTACCATGCCCGGATAATTATTTATTTATTTATTTATGGTAGATGAGGTCTCACCAAGTTGCCCAGGCAGAGTCTCGAACCCACGGGCTCAGGCAATTCACTCACCTCG
>CAUYQG010177949.1:0-17944 GCA_963574415.1 Tarsius wallacei
CATGGCAACGCGCCCCTGTAATTCCAGCTACTTGGAAGGCTGAGGCGGAAGGATCGCTGGAGCCCAGCAGGTCGAGGCTGCGGTGGCCGGGAGCGGCCACTGCACTCCAGTCTGGGCGACAGTGAGACTCCAACTCAAAAATAAAAAATATAAATAAATAAATAAATAAATAAATAAATAAATAAATAAATCCTGGATGTTAGGCATTTGTCAGATATACAGTTGGCAAATGTTTTTTCCCATTCTGTGGGCTGTCTCCCCACTCTCTCGATGGTTTCTTTTGCTTGCAGAAGCTTTTCAGTTTGATGAGGTCCCGTTTGTCTATATTATCTTTTATGGCATTTGCTTTTGGAGAGTTGATCAGGAATTGATTGCCTATTCTGATTTCCGTAGGGGTTTTTCTTCTAGGATTCCTATAGTTTGAGCTTTTACATTAGGTCTGATCTATTTTGAGTTGATTTTTGTGTATGGTGATAGGTAGGGGTCCTGTTTCAGTCTCCTGCATGTGGTCAACCCATTTTCCCAGCACTATTTACTGAATAGGTTCTCATCTCTTCTTGTTGGAGGCTTTGTCGAAGATGAGTTGGTTGAGAAATTGAGGTTTTGCTTCCAGAATCTGTGTTCTGTTCCATTGGTCTTTACGCCTGTTCTGTACCAATACCAAGTTGTTTTGATTATTGTAGCTTTATAGTAGAGTTTGAAGTCTGGAAGTGTGATACTTCCCTCTTTGTTTCTTTTGCTAAGAATTGTTGGCTATTCGTGTTCTTTTATGTTTCCATATGAATTTCTGTGTTGTCGTTTCCATAATTAATTTCTTAATATGCTTTCATTTTGGCTCCTCTTATTTAGATGTAGACATCTTCTCCTTTAAGCAGCTCATGTTGTTTTTAGACATATTACTTAAGGCTATTTTGTATTTATTTATACCTGGAAGTATCTTATTTTGGTTTTCTAGCAGAAGTTCTAGTTTCTCTTCAGAAGTAGGCATTAATTTTTTGTTTTAATCATTAAAGATTCAGGGGTATTTTACAAATATAAAATGCCACTCTGCGAACCCTCAATCTTCAGCCATTTCTTCTGCATAACGAGATGGAGGGAAGCAGCACTAAGTTTCTTTGTGCTAATGTTTTCATGTTAGTTTAGATCATATATTTTATTTTTGAATCGAGGCATGATTAATCTTTAATTTGTTTCTTTCATTTTATCCTCTATTCCTTTTGCCTCATTAGCTTTAAATAGATTGTTTTTAAGGAAGTACTCCTAACAGTTTAGAGCTATTTTATGTCTTGTCTTAGCCATTTTTCCTCCTTGCCTTAAATCCCCACCCAAACACTGTTAAATACCTTTGAACACATATGACCTAACAGAACATAGTAGCTACATGTTGAATAATCATACTTTGGTTGTTTATCCATGTTTATTAGTAATGTACTTTAACTTCTCCAAGAGCTGAGCAGAATAAACATTACCTGTAGCACTTCTGACAGGCGTTTTGACATTTACCATAGAACTTAAGGTAACATGTTGTCGTTACTTTTAAAGTGTGCTTAAGTTGTTTAATGTAATTCAACATGAGAGAGATTGGGTTCACCAGATGGCCCACTGATCTAAGAAGATTGTCTTTCATTCCTCATTCATTAGTCTTTCCAGTCCTTCCTCATGTAATAGCTTTAAATTTGAGAATCTTTTTTAAAGGGGGAAGGGCAGGAAGTAGGGGATGTTTGTTGCTGTTTTAACATGAAGCAGTTTGAATCTATCTACATGCAGTTTTCTGGACTGATTGCAAAAGTGACAGTTTAGAAGCATTTAATTTCTAATCCTTGCTATTGTTGCTTATTGTATTTTAAGGAATTCTGGCTAGAAGATTAACAGTTCTGAAAGCTAAAAAAAGAAAAAAGAAGTTTCAAAAGCTAAATTTGTAAGGAAACCTATGATTCAGGAAAAAAAACCTGTGAATTTAGAATACATATCCAGTTTCTTCCTGCTTTAAATTTGAAAATGTGTGATTCTGTGTGGTTTGTCCCCTTGGATCTCAGTGATGTATCTTCCCCTGCTACTGCCAGATGTTAGAAGAGGGTACTAAAAAAATGACTTGCCTAGGATTGGAAAGTAGGACCTTGTCTCATCCTGAGGTAACAGAGATGGGCCGGCTAATTGTTTATACCTGCTACTTCTTACCAGGTACATACTTAACATGCTCCTTTCTCAATGATTCCCAACACAGGTGTCTCACACCCTTCCCTCACCTTTACTCTTCTTTCCTTCTCTTATTAGGTTCAGGGTTTACTGTTTCTGTTTCCCAGATCGGTAGTGTTTTTTCTCTTTTTGACTGAGTTTGTTTTATGTCTACCTGAGCTATCTGCTTAGCTATGTTCCTCCAAGCACTTGCCATAGCAATTTTCTGGCCTGTTGTCTTTTTGTTTTGGAACTTTATTTGGCTTTCTACCTCCAGCCTCACATCCATCCCAGAATTATCATCTGTCTCTTCTTACTTTTCACTGTCAGCTGCTTGACCTAAGTTCTGTCTTCATTGCCTGTAAATATTCTGTTAATACAAACAATTCCCTTCATTTTAGTATACTCCACGCTCAAGTAGTTCTAGACTACAACTGCTTCTAGAAAGTCTTTGCTACTCCTTTGTGACACTAATTTGTATATATCCAACTATAATAGTAAATTAGGAAGTTCTGATTTAGCCTGTATAGTCTACTTTGAAATTATCTTACATTACTTGTATAGAACAAGAGTACATCTACATTGTTATTATTTACTTAACACAAAACCCAACAAAACTTTCAGAGAAGAAAGTACTTAATTATATAAGTTGTTAATTAAGGCCATAAGAGAAATGATTCTTCCTTTGGTTGATCAAAACAAGTTAAAATTTAATTAATTTTTAATTTCTGTTTGATGTTGGTAAAAACATAATTAAAAACTATTTACTAAAGATAGTAGAAAACAATATTCATTCATTGTCTTTTAGATAAGAATAAATTTTACAAAACATAGTACGTGTACTGAATTATATGTTATACAAGATTAATTCTAACTAGATCCTGAAATACAATTTCTATAGATAAAACTAGTTTCAGATTGAAAAGTTTATATGTTCTTAGTAATAAAACCTTACCTCTTGGTCTTGTACTTGCCTATATATTGCTTTAATATTTGTGTGTATTTTGTCTCTCATTTAAATAATAAATTCCATTTAAAAATACCATATCTAGCCAGGCTCGGTGGCTCAGCCTGTAATCCCGCGCTTTGGGAGGCTGAGGTGAGTGGATTGCCTGAGCCGCAGGTTCGAGACCCGCCTGGGTAACTTGGCGAGATCTCATCTCTACAATAAATCAAAAAATTAGCCAGGCATGGTAGTGCGCACCTGTAGTTCCAGCTACTTGGAAGGCTCGGGTGGAAAGATCACTGGAGCCCAGCAGGTCGAGGCTGCAGTGGCCGGGAGCATGCCACTGCACTCCAGTCTGGGTGACAGAGTGAGACACCGACTCAAACAAAAACAAAAACAAAAAAACCATATCTATTACTACGAATACTATATGTTCAAGTATTCTGGAAAGCTTTTGGTATTTGGAAGTTTTTAGTCAGTCACACATTTCTTTAGATGTGAATAAGAATATAATAATATGAGTAATAATATATTAATAAAATACTTCAAGTATCTTGTTATGCTTGTGAAGATTATTTCTGCTTATTTAATTATGTTTCTCATGATTAATTCTTTCTGTGCTCTTTTGAGAATGTTGGTAGAAAGGGTTGTTAATATTTGAGTTCATTTTATTAGTTTGAAGTTTACTAAACGGAAATATTAAAAGTGTTTTTAGATTTTTATCATCCAAGCTTATTCGCTTGACAACTTTTTTGATACATTTGTGATAAACAAGATTAAGATAAAAATGAGATGCAACATAACATGTTAATCTCTTAAACTGATATCTTGAAGTATCATTCATCAGTTTGGTTGTTAGTTTTATATATTTTTAATAATTAATTTGAAATTTATTAACAGTTTGTTCTTCAATTACAGTGGGTTGGCAGTTGGAGAAGATAATGGACAGAGAGGCTATTTGCTGACCTATGTCATTGCATACATTCGAGTAAGTTATATTTCCCTTGTCACTTAATTTATTGTTGCAAACAATATTTTTTCCTGCTTTGAGTGCGTTAAATTGTCTTCTTTATTTTCTTAAATTTTAAGCTACTGTAATTTAGTATACCTTTTTACACGAGCCCTGAATTAGCTACAGTTTTCCGAAGGCCATTTAAAACTTCTAAATATGCTTTTGAGGAATTAAGTATGATTCATTATGTCTTTCTGCTCTTTAAAAGAAAGGAGACTTTCTCTGTCTAAAAGTTGAACATACCATTCCTAACATTACCTGGTTAGAATAAGCTATTTTATTTATCAACATTATTCACTTGATTCATAATATGTTTTAAAGGTATATAAATCTTTGTGTCTTTAAAAGTTGATATTTAACTTGATTCTATGTAGTTGTTGGTTCACTGGTGATGATTACTATATAAAATTAAATAATTTTTGTATACCTGAGCACTAAAATTTTTCTAGTTCTAGATTTTATACTTATTAGAAAGTTCAATAGTTTTACTAATCTCAAGTCTGCTGTGCTTAGGAATGTGAAAATGTCCTTTTGAAATTTTACTCTTTTCATTTAGTTTTGTTTTCCTATTTTGGTTGTGGCATTAATTTCTGCTGTTGTTGGGATTACTTTATTTAAAAAATTTTGCCTTTTATGTAATTTGAATGATCTTAGTCTAAAAGGTCATTTTTCAGATATCCTAGTAAGAATTTGGCCTCCCCAAATACTAAATTTTCTTTCTTTAAGTTATGCATAAATTTATACATAATAGATGTACATATTTTCAGGATACATGCCATATTTTGATACACTCATATAATGTATAGATAACAGCACAGTAATTGAGACATTCGTTACCTCTAAATACTAAATTTTGTAGTTTTTCACTTGAAAATTTGTACATCTACAGGCTTGTTACATAGTTATATTGCAAGATGGTGAGGTTTGGGCTTCTGATGAGCCTGTCACCCAGGTAGTGGACATAGTACTCAGTGAGTAGTTTTTCAGCCCTTTCCCCCACCTCCTTCAGGAGTGCCCCAGTGTCTGTTGTTCCCATCCTTTCCCATATGTATTAGTGTTTAGTTCCCATTTTAGAAAGAACGTGTGGTATTCAGTTTTCTGTTTCTTTGATAATTCACTTAGGATGATGATCTCTAGCTGCATCCATGTTGTTGCAAAGGACATGATTTCGTTCTTTATGACTGTGTAGCATTCCATGGTGTATATGTACCACATTTTCTTTATCTAGTCCACTGTTGATGGGCACCTAGGTTGGTCATTATTATGAATACTGCTACAGTAAACATGTGTATGCATGTGTCTTTTTGGCAGTGATTTATGCACCCTTGCATATTTACCTAGTAGTGGGATTGCAGGGTTGAATGTACATATATTTTTAGTTCTTTGAGAAATCTCCAAATTGCTTTCCACAGGGGTTAAACTAGCTTATATTCTCACAAACAGAATAGGAATATTCCCTTTTCTCTGCAACCTTGCTGACATCTGTTGTTTTTTGACTGTTTAATAAAAGCCATTCTGACTGGTATGAGGTGGTATCTCACTTTGGTTTTGATTTGCATTTCTCTGATTATTAGTGATGTGAAACATTTTTTATTTGTTGATTGGCCACTCGTATGTATTCCTTTGGGAAGTGTCTGTTCATGTCCTTTGTCCACTTTTTAGTGAAGTTATTTGGTTTTTTTCTGTCAATTCATATGACTTCTTAGTAGATTCTAGAAATCATTTGGAAGAAAATTCTTATATAAACTTATAGACAACTTGATTTTACTACTGTAAGAAAGGTTGAATTAATATGGTCTCATTTTATAAAAAAATCTAATTCTAGCTAAGATCTAAATTTTGAATTACAGTGAATTTGAAGCATATAGTCCAATATAAGTACCTCCATATATTGTCAATACCCAAGGTTTTCCCATAGTAAGCATTTTGAATATACACAAAACATTTGATACCATTTTCTCTGAGCATATTGACCTGTTCCCCATAATACTGAATTCAGAATTCTAGAAAATGAAATATAACTGTAACAAGTATAGCATAGACACAGTTTGGAGTAAATATTGGAATTTTTAAGGTTCCAATTAGTGATGGAGCTGAGTCAAAAACAAGTTAGACACATTTTCCCTCCTGGGATTGTTTGTTTTATCTTCTAAAAAATTTTGCAATGGTTAATATCATTTTCACCAAATATATGTTTACTGAAGAAATGAATGCATAAGAGAACAACACACATTTTTGCATCAGTAATTTTGGGATTTTTTTCTCCCAACTACAGGTACAGTTGAACTAAATTTTACTGCAAGTGAAAACTTAACATGTATTGATTTTTCTACTTTATAAATTTTTTTCCAAATCTTTGCATGTCTGTGGTGGCTTATGAATCCTTCTTTCCAGTTTGATAATAAGACAATTGTGTTCTATGTAAAGATATTAGGTATTATAAATTACTTGCAACAGAAGTATTATATCTTTTTTTAACAGAAGTATTATATATTAAACACTATAAAATATTTTCTTAACAGAGCTACTTCCAGATACTCTTTTTATTCTGTCACTTCAGATAGTCTTTCTATTCTGTTACTTCAAAGAGAGGCACTATATTTTCTAAATTTGTTTTTAAAGGAAAGTTGATTTTTAAGGGAAAAAAAAATCTCCCCCTAAACATCACTCCCCCCACTTCCTTACCCCCCTGCTCCTTCCATCTTAATGACCCGTTTTTTAATATTGGCTAATTTGCTATTTAGGCCATTAAAAATCTATTCTGATAGTATTCTTTTACATGTATATATACTGTTCTTGGATAGAGACTCTATTTGCTAGAGAAATATTTGAGTTCCTACCCTTTGCCAGGCATTCTTTCTGGTGCCAAGGATACAGAGGAGGACAAGTTAGGCAAGGTTCCTTTGTAATGGAGTTTGTAGCTCACTCTTGGGGCAACTCAATGCTCTTGTAAGATATATAGTAAAGAGCAATTGAAGTTCCTTTAGAAACTTGCAAGGCTACCAGTGAACATGAAATACTAACAGTATTATTGATTCCTCTGTATCTGTTGTAGTTTCTTGATTTTCTGTATGTGTCTTAACAGGACTTGGGTTTGGAATACTATGTATTAGGAGAATCTTTTGAGACTTCTGCTCCTTGGGACAGGTAAAATATAATGAAACGCCTGATACTATTCAAATGTGCTTTATGAATTGCTTGAAGTAATGTTTCTTTGTGTGTGAATATGTAAACTTTTAAAATTGTTTAAAGAGGACCAGGCATCGTAGCTCACAGTAGCTCACACCTATAATCCTAGCATTTTGGGAAGCTGAGGCTGTTAGATCATTCAAGACCACAAGTTCAGAATCAGCCTGGTCAACATAGCAAGACCCCATCTCTAAAGAGAAAAAAAAAAAAAAAAACCAGGCATGGTGGCATGTGCCTGTAGTCTTGGCTACTCAAGAGGCTGAGGAGAGAGGATTGCTTGAACCCAGGAGTTTGAGGTTACATGGAGCTATGATTGCACCACTGCACTCCGGCCTGGGTAACAAAGTGACCTTGTTTAAAAAAAAAAAAATATATATATATATATATATATATATATATATACACACACACACACATATAAGGAAACATTGAAACAAGGTAGTTGGTTTTATTTAAATTAATGTCTTTGGCTGGATGTGGTGGTTTACGCCTCAGCACTTTGGAAGGCTGAGGCAGGAGGGTTGTTGGAGCCAAGGAATTCAAGACCAGCCTGGGCAATATAACAAGACCTCATCTCCAAAAAAAATAATAAAAATAAATTAATATGTTTATTAGAATACCACATTTTCAAGCCTTTTTTTTTGGATTTGAAGCAAATGTGCCTATGAGCCCAAGCAAGCATGAAGGCATTGGTGATTTTTATATTTTGAAGTAGTTGAACACGAAATGTTACTGTTTGATTTTACTTAGCTATGACTTAAATTCTTAAGTGATTAATATGTTTAAATGTTCTCTCAAATGTCCCCCCAAATTATAAAACCAGTTAACCCTTCTTTTATCATATATTATTTAGCTCTTGATAATTGTATGTGTAAAATTTTAATGGGCATTTAAGTAATTCTGAAAGCTTAAAATCTAATTTGTCTAATTAAGTACAATTTTTATTTTTTTATTTTTTTTTTTTGTTTTTTTTTTTTTTTTTGAGTTGGAGTCTCACTCCATCACCCAGACTGGAGTGCAGTAGCCGCTCCCGGCCACCGCAGCCTCCACCCGCTGGGCTCCGGCGATCCTTCCGCCTCAGCCTTCCTAGTAGCCGGAATTACAGGCACGCGCTACCATGCCCGGCTGATTTTTTGATTTATTGTAGAGATGAGGTCTCGCTAAGTTGCCCAGGCGGGTCTCGAACCCGCGGGCTCAGGCGATCCACTCACCTCAGCCTCCCCAAGCGAGGGATTACAGGCTGAGCCACCGAGCCCGGCTCACAATTTTTATTTTTAAGTTTAAGCAAAATTTTAATACTAGAGCATATAAGAAATGGCCCAGATAAGATAAATAGAAATAAATTTTAGAATCTTTTTTTTTTTAACCAGAATACACACACACAAACACACACACTCAATATTAGGGAATTAATAAAAAACTGATTAGAAAATATGAAATGGTTTATTAAAAATAAACTTATGAATGTTTAACTCATTCAGTAATAAAAAAGTTATCAAGGAGATTGTCAGTTCAAGTTTAGTGTTCCTTATCCAAAATGCTCGGGATCAGAAGTGTTTCCGATTTTGGAATATTTGCATTCTTTGCTTACCAGTTAAACATCCCAAATTTGGAAACTTGAAATGCTCCAATGACCATTTCTTTTGATGTTGTGTTGGCACTCAAAAACTTTTGGATTTTGAAGCATTTTAGATTTTGGATTTTTGCGATAGGAATACTGAACCTGTATATTTGTATTTTCTTCTAGTATACCTACATTTTATTTTATCTTTATAAAATTTACAAAGTACTCTAAATCTATAATAAAATATATAAGTCATAACAATTTCCCACAAATTCACCTCTTAGATTGCATATCCTAACATTTTGTTCTCCCCCAACCTCTTTTTTACTCCCAGAGAACTTTTTACTTTTCTATAGGCAGCCTACATCTACTATGGGTTATGACTTTTGGTACATTGATGCTCATATTCCATGCACTGTTAGCTAGTAACTCAATTTATAGTATCATTCTGTTATTCACAATTTTTCTATTTGAAATTTACTTCCTCAGATTGAAATGTTACTCATAATTTTTGATGCTAAATTTTAACAGGGGGAATAAATCTTGTAAATAAGAACAACTGGGGCGGGGGGCATAACTTCACTAAGGGTACCTAATCCTAAACCAGGAGAAGTAAGGACCAGTGGGAGGCCCAAACTTCATCTACACACAGACCACTTATGAACCTAATCCTGACGTGTACCCCACATCTTTAAAATAAAAAAAAGAAACCAAAAAATAAAAACAGTTACTAGCTCATGAACATTTGATACTTTTGAGGAGCAGAAATAGTTTGGCAGTTGTTAATAATGATCTCAAAGACTTTAATAACTCTCCTCAATTACCTTAATCAGTTTGCCTGCTACACAGAGGACTTTAGACTGGGTGGCTTATGTGTTCTTAAACAGTAATATTTATTTCTCACAGTTCTGGAGGATTGAAGTCTATGATTAGAGTGTCAACATGATTGGTTTGTTGGTGATGGCCTCCTTTCTGGTTTCTAGATGGCTATCTTCTTGTTATATCCCCACATGGGGGACAGGAAAGAGAGAGAGAGAACTTATGAGGGCTCCACTCTCATGACCTAATCATTTCCCAAAGGCCCAACCTTCTAATACCATTAACTGGGGGATTTAGGATTTCAATGTAGTATGTGAATTTTGAGAGGGACACAAGCATTCAGTCCATATCACTGGGGAAAGTGGGCTAGTGTAGTATTACCTCTTAAGCATTATGAATTTTCTTGTCATCAGCTAGTACTTACTAATGATTAACATCTTGGTTTTTTATTCTTCCACTGTGGAAGCTAATCATGTGCTAATTTTAAATTTTTCTTCATCTATTCCCTACATATTTAATTGACTCATTGATATGCCTGTTTCATGCAGGATTATGTATTTTCATTTAAAACAATTTCTTCAACTGAAGTTTTAATAAATAGCAATGGAATTCAGCACATTTTTAAATGTAAAATTTGCTTGTTACCCAGTTAACCATTTGCTTTTTCTTTCAAAGCTTTAGCTAGGTAGAGACCATGTTTAGCAGTAGTCCATGGGATCAGGGTCTTTAACCTTCACACATTATTAGGTTACTGACCTTTTTCTGTATAAGCCACTTAAGAGATTATTGGTTTTACTAATCTTTATGTATCCCTAAGTGTCACATACCATTATGACCCTACCATATTGGCTGCACCTGTTAGGTACTCAATGAATATTCTCCATATATTCCTGTGAATGAGCTCTGGAATAGTGTGAGATTACAGCCTATACAAATAGAGCCTTAAGAGTTGGAAATTTTAAGGATTTTGGAGACACCAACAAGAGTTTTATTAAAATCAAGAAACTAGATACAAACACCGATACGGAATAAAGGGGTAAGAAGAAGCCCCAAGAAAGAAGTCCAGGGAACCTCAACATTTAGGAGATAGTCATACAAACAAAAGCTGGCAAAAGATACCGAGGAATACTAGCTAGAACATTTTGAGGAAATTTCAGTGATGTGAGAAAAGCCATAGTGTTAAATTTACCCCTTTGCACTCGGCGACATCTCACAGATCACCTACCACCAACTCCACTGCACTTTTTTATAGTATAGTGAAAACAATGAATCCCTTCATAGATGGTATTGCGTTGGAACCATTTATTTTATTTTAATGATATTTGCCTTGTAATGGAATTTTGGACATTGAGGAACTTATTTATGACAAAAAAATCAAAATTTTATATCTCATATTTTTCTTATGTGTTGTAACGCATGAAACAATCACCAACATGCATTGCAGGTTCATTGATACATGTTGTGCAATAGTAATTTGTTTGATGTCTTACACCTGGTGTTTTTCTATTCGAGCAGACAATGCAGTCTCGTTTTCTTCCTCCCACTTTAATAATATATAATATGTGATTGTCCAGTCTATTGTTCGTAGAAGATGTAGAAGGACGCATTCGTGATTCCTGAAAACCACTTCTTAACTGATAGATCATATATCAGTATATATTCCATCTTTTTGTTTTCTCATGCAGTGGTAATGGAAAATTTCAAGAAAACATACATTTTTGAAAAATGTGCGCTTGTATAAGTTTGTCCTGTATAATCACCAGCAATCTCTTTATGTCTCCTGAGAGAGGATATTCAAGTGGTTTGCTAGATTTATGATGTCCCCTCAGAGGAGACGTCCAAGTGCAAAGGGTTACTATAGGTCAAATAAGAATTTAAATGTATAAAGTTCTGTTTATATCTTGTAAATATATTAGTACAAATGGACCATATTAACCTTTACTCAAGTTCTGTGAGAGAATACTTTCAGAACTCCCTCTCTAAAAATCATTTATTGAAAATGTACCATTGGGGGTTATAACTGTTCAGTCCTGTTCTTTCTCCAACTCCTCTCATTATTCAACTACCAGTAAGGGCTTACATATAAGGAGTTCTTAACATACTCCTTTTTCCTATTGTATTTGAGACTATTAGATATATTTAAGTGCATTTGAACTGAAATACAGTCCCCTCAAGTAGTTTAACTTGCAAAGGACTAGAAAAGCAGGTACATTGTAGTTTTAAAATTTTTTTAGACTACTTTGCTGGAGCACTTACATTCCATTTTCTAGAGCCAAGACAGAGAACTTGTTATTTTTATAAATTTGTAATATTCATTAACTCTTGTAAATATCACAGCTTAGTAGATTTTATTTATATTTTTACAGATTTATTTTATAAGGTAGATTTTCAAAATGAAGACATATTAAATATCAATAATCTAAATGCTTTATGAGATATTTTTTAAACATGCTTCCTTGCCCTAAGTGATGGATAAGTAATATTGATGAACCATATTTACCTGCAGCTCTCATAAATTAAAGCAGAATTTAACTTAAAAGCATTGTTTTATAAAATCAGAATTTATGAAGCTTTCAGATACTTTTCACAAAAATTAAAAAGTTGACATGCTAATAAAACACTAAAACTTGTTATAGTTATGGTTTAGTCATATATTTTTTATTCTTATTGGAAGTATAGGCAACTTTGCTTGTGTTTTATAAAGCATGATCTGTTTAAATGTTATTGTTTTTATCAAATTGGTTCTCACACTCAGCTACATCAGTCTTCAGACTAGATATAGGCCAGACCTATGAGTTTCTCTAGTATTATTTCAACTATCTCATGATGCTAAACAAAGTTTTAAAACACAAAGTTAGTTGTCATTGTGTGGCCAGGATATTTATGGGGAATAAAATGGTTTTATTTTTCAGATGAAACAAAATATGAAGTTATAACAATGTGTTGCAGCTTACATTAAAAAATAAATGAATTTAAAAATAGATTAATATTGACAAATGTTATCGATCCCCTTTTTCCTTTAATAATTATTATTATCTCTCACCAGTCTGTTTTTATTGGATTTTAACATCAGTCTAACATAGCACATTAATACTTTACACATAGTGTGTATTTAATAAGTCTTTGTCAAATGGGATTTCACTTGAAAATAGGCTACTTAACATTTGATATAATGTCGTGATTATTAATTGAATTCTTTTCAAATTAAGGACAACTTGTTAGCCATAAAGATTGGTATTCATATAACATAATTAAATTTTTGTTATGTTCTGTATAGCTTTTTTTAAAGCTCTTAAAATCTTGTAATTGAATTTATTTTAAAATCAGGCTTTCCTACGTGTAGGAAGCTACTTTCAGGAGGCTTGAGTATGTTCTTCTGAATTCTGCTTTCCTTAAACCAAAAAAAGAAAGAACTTTGCTCCCTTTGAAGTTAGGCATGGAGGGCTCAATTAGAATGATCAAGGATCTTGTCTGTTCTTGAAGGAGTTACTATGAAAGCTTTAGTTAAGAAAATTTTGACTTGAAAGATGCCAGATTAACCAACGTTTAATAGAATTTGTGTAGTTCTCATTTGAAAGCTTAATACTGTATTCATTTATCTTTTTTTTAGGGTTGTAGATCTCTGTAGAAACGTAAAAGAAAGAATAACAAGGGAATGCAAAGAGAAGGGTGTTCAGTTTGCTCCTCTTTCTACATGCAGGTGAGTTTTTTTTTTATTGTTTTTATACTCCTTATTCTGAAAATCAATGGGGGAAGTATAATTTGCCAGTTGAGGAAAAGCTTCAGACTATTACACTTGGCAAGCTTTTCTAAACTTCACTTACCAACTTGTTAGGATTGTGTCCCTGGGATTTTACAGCAGCCCTGAGCCCTTTAGGAGCAGGACTTCCTTGTGGGAGTAAGTCTTCTACCCTAATTGGATGGCATAGCAGTGAAGAGCCAAGTGTCTGAGCTCCTTGAAAGAGAGAAGGACTCCTTTATTCACTGAAACTACAATTATATAATCAAGAAACTATAAATAGCTCTTTCTCATCAGAGGGAAAAAAACAGCCATTTTAGTTGTTGATTAAATGAATGGTAGTGGAGTATAGGAATAAGAGGAGCAAGAGATCTAAGTGATGATTAACTCAGTGCTTTCCAGTAGATCTTTCTTTCATATTGGAAATATTCTGTATCTGCATTGTCCTATATAGTTACCACAAGCCACATGTGGCTGTTGAGCAGTTGAATGTGGCTAGTGTAACTTGGATCTGAATTATAAACTTTATTTAATTTCCTAATTAATTTAAATAAATAACTGCATGTGTGGCTAGTGTTTTCCATATTGTATGGTGCATGGTTAACTGATGAGCTTGTCTTCTTTATGAAGTAGCAGCTGCCCAAAATAAAGTTTTCTTGAGAAGGGTCAATGTATATTCAGTCTTTTCATATTAATTTTCTGTGTAAACATGAGGAGATGAAATGTCTCAAGATTGAAGTGAACATTTGACTTCTCTAAAAAGTTAGAAAACTAATTTGATTGGAGAATAAATGAAAATCAGAGCAATCATGAAAAGGAGAAGCTTAAAGTGAATGCTGCAGTAGTAATCTAGAACTTTAAAATTTATTGAATATTTTGTATAGTATAAGTGCCTTGCTTTTTTCCTTTGTGTGTGTGTGTTGTTTCCAAGAACGTAGCTCAAATATTTATTACAGAAACAATTTACAATATAAATATGAAAAGGGTAATTTTGAATAAAGGATAATCCTTATGATTAAGTGTACTTGATGCTGGACTTTTGAAACTAGTTATGCTTCAGCACAGCAGGTTTTTTTAATATATTTCTGTTCATGGTGCTTGTTTCTCTGGTATACTCAGAATTACTTAAGGAATTACTCAGGAAGTAGACCTTGGCCTATTCCTACCCAGAAATCAGGCCCTACCCTTCAACCATCTCACCATGGCAACTTTCTGCCGCTTTGAGAATTTTGTCTTGTAAGACTGAGTGCATCTGAAAAGTGAATGCACTATGTTGTGGTTTATTAGTAATGTAATCTCTTCAAGCTCTAATTTTATCAAAATAGTAATAATACCATTTCGTGATGGGAACTGTTGTAAGAATCAAATGAGAAAGCTATGAACAAACGTTTAAGCTCTGAAATGCTATATATATATGCTATAGTTATTGTGATATAATTACATTAAGCTTGAGGTAGACAAGTCACACTAGATTTAGTAAGGAAATTTTGGATGTGTGTTTTTCTTCCCCACGACAAGTCCTCAGGAGGGGGAACTTGTTACATTTACTTGTTCTTTATAGCATGACAGTGTGTATATATATTTGTTTTGCAAGACTGGAAATATTTCTGTGCCTTTTAAACTGCTAATTTTTTGTGTTTTTCTTTTCTCCTGTCATTTTCATTGTCTCATCTACTTTCCTACCACAATATTGTTTCTTAGTTGTACTTATTGCTCCCATTGGGAGAGGCATTTTAGAATTTGCTGAGTGTGCTTCTGCAGGTTAAAAAAGTAAAATTCTGTTATGAGATCTGAGGAAAGCATCTTTCTTATACCTTAACTGTTCATTTCAATAAAAAGGGTCTCCTTGTAATAGTCTTTTCTGCTTCTGTGTGAGAGCAACAACTTGGGTTTGATGAGCCTTGCAGAAAGTACCAAGTCAGGTCTGTATTAGCATGTTTTAGAACAAGTACATTGGGGATAGAATCAGAGATTGTAAAAGCTGAAAAAGTGGATTTTAGAAGTTATTGACTGTGCATTTGAGATATCTGAAGGAAGAGTAAAATAGAGGTCTATGTAATAAAAATTTATAACTTGGTAAAGCTAATGGTGGCTTAGTGGAGAAAACCTTTCCAGATGAAGTTTTAAGTACGTACATGTTACTTTGTAAAAAAAAAATTTGGGGGGTATTGTTTAAAATGAATATTTTATCTTTTTTAATAAATACATTTGTTTTTATTAGGATTCCCCTCCTAAACGTAAAAAAACAAAAATTATCAGAGTTCCAAAACAGAAGAGAAGATATTTCATAGTTTTCAATGGCCAACCATCATACCATCATTTTTCTTTTTTATTTATTATTTTTTTCTTTTTTAAAATTTATTTTATTTTAAAGATGTGGAGTACAATTCAGGATTAGATATACAAGTAGTCATTGTACAGGTAAGTTTTGGGCCTCCTTTTGGTCCCCACATTGCCGGGTCTGAGATCAGGAACCCTTATTAACGTTATGTGCCCTACCCCCCACCCCCACCTGGCAGCTTCTGGCTATTGCCAGTTCCTTTGTGGAAAATGTTCAGGGTTGACTTATGAGTGAGGATGTGTGGTACTCACTTCTTTGTTTCTGTGATAAATCACTGAGTATTATAGACTCTAAATCTATCCAAGTTGCTGTGAAGTCCATATGTTCTTTTTTTATGGCTTTTCATGTTCCACCGTATATATATACCATATTTTTTTTTATCCAGTCTGGTTTCAATGGGCAGCGTGGTTGGTTCCTTTATTATAAGGCTATAATAATCAAAATATCCTGGTATTGGTACAAGAACAGGCATGTAAACCAATGGAGAATATTTTTCTTAAAGTCTTTCATATTAAGAAAAAAATTGTATTTTTTTACATTATCAAACCAAATTAATATGTAGGTCTTCTCTTGGTGGTTTAATCTTTTAGACAGCCAATCAGGCTCTTTTATTATGATCCTGAAAACAAATCAGACATGATAATCCAAAAGTAATTTGCTGTCATTAAAGTTTGAAACATTTTAAATAATAAAATCTATTCTTGTGTAGTTGACAAATTTTTATTTATTTGTTTTGTCAAGTGGCAACTTAACAGATTTTACCCTTTCCCGTCTTCTTTCTGCCCCACCTTTCTTTTCTACATCTCTCAAGGAGCAACCTCCATCTCCACTATAAAAATCATTGTGATAAACCACTACTTATTGAAAATGATTGGAAGGTAAAATATTCTGCCTTAGTGTACATTCTGTAATAACACTTGAGTCTAGGTTCTTCAGAATGTATTCATGTGGCCTAAGAATCTTCATTATGTATTGTAGATCAGGGGTCCCCAGCCTCTGGACCATAGACTGGTTTCCGCCAGTGGCCTGTTAGGATTGCAAGAGTTGAGTGATGGGTGAGCGAAGCTTCATCCACATTTATAGCCACTCCCCATCGCATTACCGCCTGAGCTCTGCCTCTTGTCAGATCAGCAGCTACATTAGATTCTCATAGCAGTGTGAACTCTATTGTGAACTGTGCATGCTAGGTATCTAGGTTTCTTGCTTCTTACAAGAATCTAATGCTTGATGATCGTGAGTGCCACTGAGGCAGTGATGCTAGCTCTGGGAAGTGGCTGCAAATACAAATTAACATTAGTAGTGAGGTTTGACTGCACAGAGACCATAATAAATCAATTGCTTGCAGACACATATAAAAACTCTATCAGTGAGTGACAAGTAAGTTGATGTACTTCATTTGTACAACTGCATCTGGTGACAGGCTTTAAGTCAGAACTAATACTTATTTTAGTCTGTGTGTGGGCCGTCCATTATTTTATTTACCACTTCTGTCCGTTCCTCTTTTTTTAAATGGTGAATTGTATATTTTATTATATATTACAATGTAATATTGATAGAAATAAAGTGCACAATAAATGTTATGTGCTTGAATCATCCCAAGCTACTGTCCCCCAGTCTGTGGAAAAATAGTCTTCCATGAAACAGGTCTCAGATGCCAAAAAGGCTGGGGACCACTGTTGTAGCTAGATAAAATTAGTGTATTTAGACTGACTTGGCCATATGTTGTAGTTATTACGTAGATTTTTTTAAAGAATTTTCTTATAGAGGCTTAAATGTTTATTTTCTGTGATCATTTTATAATGCCAGGTAGATGTGCAAAGTTTAATTATTTGAATGTCTTTGATAAATAAGTTTTAAATATGGTTCTTATGGTTCATATTTGATTAACATTTAGAGTTTGATTTTAGTTTAGATTGATTTGAGTTGCTTAAATCAAATTAAATAGTGGTGAAGGAGATAATTCTGTGTTAGATGTATGAGATGTATGTTTTTTTTGTTTTTTTTGTTTTTTTTATTTATTATTTTTTTTATTGTGGTATTGAGGGGTACATTTAAGGGTTAGGTACACAAATATGTCTCATTCAGGCACCCTTGTTTGTAAGAAGTGTCCCCCCATCCCCAGACAGGTATTTACTGCCATTAATTGCTTCCCCTATCCC
>CAUYQG010177955.1:0-59392 GCA_963574415.1 Tarsius wallacei
GGCCACTCCCGGCCACCGCAGCCTCGACCTGCTGGGCTCCGGCGATCCTTCCGCCTCAGCCTTCCAAGTAGCTGGAACTACAGGCGTGCGCTACCATGCCCGGCTGATTTTTTTTTTTATTTATTGTAGAGATGAGGTCTCACCAAGTTGCCCAGGCGGGTCTCGAACCCGCGGGCTCAGGCAATCCACTCACCTCAGCCTCCCAAGGCGCGGGATTACAGGCTGAGCCACCGAGCCCGGCTTCCAAAGTTTTTCATGAGGTCCTTCTGACCTTCTCAAAACGAAATGTATTCTAGGTTGGGTGCGTATCAGTGTGATGGTTTCCTGAGTTTTGAGATGGTATCTTAGACATAAATCTCTCTGAGATACAGAACTGTCTCTGTTCCCTGTTTTGCAATAACTCTCTAATAAAAAGTCAGAGGTTCACTGGAAAAAAAAAAGAGACAGAAATGACAGAAATTTCTAACTATGCCAATAGGCCAAAATCAAAGGAGACTAACATTTTGGCTGTAATGAATGTGTAACTAGAAGACCAAGCAGGTAGGTCTTTTGAAATACAGAAAAATCATTGGGAAAATAAGGAGGAAAGAAGGTAGAGAGCTCAATTCCAGATACATGAGTTTCTGGTTCTGGTAGCGACATTCGTGTATAGCTAGATTTTAAGAATAGAGGCAGGAAAAAAAAAAAAAAGAATACAGGCAGAAGATAAAGCATTGAAAGTTATCTTTATACAAATAGTAATTTCATCTTTTCCTTCTTCCCTCCTGTTACAAAAAAAACCCTAGGATTGTAGGGAAAAAGCCACACACTAAGGACAGCAGCGTGGTTCCTTACTTTTGAGTAGCTATGCCAACTCTACAATTGCTCAGCTCAGAATTCCTTGTTTAATCTTCTCACAGAACATCTCTTTACTTGTTTCAGCTACTGTCAGTTAAATCCATTGCTACCCAATGCAGTGGTCCTCATAGCTTTGTCCTCGCTCCTCTTCTCTTGTCAATCTCTATACTCTTCTCTAGGAAATCTCATCCATTCTCTTAGCTTTACAAACCAACTATGTGCTTACAACTCCCAAATCTAGATCTTCATTTTACTCAACGAATGCTGAGTAGATGTGACACATCAAGACTATTCAATACATTAAATTTTTACTATCACAGAAAGTGATAGTGGTATAAAGCAATATTCGAATCCTATGCAAAGCTAAATAAGGTCAGAGTTGCCCCTCATATGCACACTCTAGTAAAGCTGTACTGTACATATATCTCAGATTCAGTGAACAAATAAGGGAAGAAAAAGGAGTATTGTCAGAGAAGCTACATAAAGGGGAAAGAGAAACACATGGGCTTACAGAGGATCAAAACCTAAATGGGCAAAATCAAACAAATTACTTTTGCACAGCTGCCTCACTAAATTCTAAATAAACTTGTTATTTAACTTTTTAATTGTGGTAAAATACACACAGAATTTATCATTTTAACTGTTTTAAGTATATAGATCAGTAACATTAAGTACACTCACACTGTTGTACAACCATCACTACCATCTATCTTCAGAACTTTTTCATCATCCCATACTGAAACTCTACCCACTGACCAATAATTCCCCATTTCTCCCTTCCCCCTAAACCCCTGGAAACCACCATTCTGTTTTCTGCCTCTATAAACTGGATTACTCCAGGTACCTCATGTAAGTGGAATCATACAATATTTGTCCCTCTGTGACTGTCTTATTTTACTTAGCATAATGTCTTCAATATTCATCCATATAGCATGTATCAGAATTTCCTTCATCTGTAAGGTTGAATAACACTCCATCGTATGTATATACCACATTTTGTTTATCCGTTTTTCTATTAATGGACAGTTGGGTTGCTTCTACCTTTTGGCTACTGTGAATAATATTGCTATGAACATGAGTGCACAATTATCTGTTGAAGTTCCTGCTTTCAATTATTTTATGTATATAACCAGAAGTGAAATTGCCAGATCAAATGGCAGTTCTATGTTTAATTTTTTGAGAAACTGACATACAATTTTACATAGCAGCTGTACCATTTTATATTCCTACCAGCAATATACAAGGGTTCCAGTTTCTCCACATTCACACTAAACACATATTTTCTGTTTTTTTGTTTTGTTAATAGTCATATTGATGAGTGTGATGTGGTATATCATTGTGGTTTTGAGTTGCATTTTCCTAATGATTAGCTATGCTGACTATCTTTTCATATTTTTCTCAGTCATTTGTATATCTTTGGAAAAATGTCTATTCAAGTCACTTGCCCATTTTTGAATTGTTTCTATTTTTGTAGTTGACTTTTAGGAGTTCTTTATATAGTCTGGATATTAATTAAATATATCTGTTTTTAAAGAGAATACTAAAAAGCAAATTGCTACAAAAATGAAATTTAGCATACCACAGAAAAGTATATGTTAAGTTACTTTAAATGACCCATTTATAATAAAGAACAGTCTGAAAATATAATTTTTTCAGCTATGAATACCAAAATCAAATTGTTTCAAAGTCATCAGTTCTAAAACAATCGAGCACTCTTGTTTTTCTATAAAGCTCTCATGAGTACTTAAAAATGTTTTTTAAAATTTATAATTGATTTAAAAAAACATCAAAAGTACCCCAAATTCATAATTGATACAAAATACTCAAAAATAGCTACACTAGTCAGAGTTTTAGAGCCACCATGATGCACACCTTCAGACAACACCATTCATATTTTGATCTGTGTAACTAATACCCATGGAGCACAAGGGAGCACCTTTATAAACATAGACCACCCTGTAAATGGTGATACCTGCAGCTGTACAACACTGCAACAGTCCTATGACATCCAAGTGCTAAAATATGTTTCATTTTTATTCTTACTATCCCTGACATCGTTTTTTAAGTTAAAACAAGCAAAAGTTAATACAATAAAAGTGCACTTTGGTTACTCAATGACTCACTATAGTCTAAACTTACTCATTCTTATCCAATTAAACTACTCAAGGTTATTTTCCAAAATGACAGTCTTACTACTGTAGTGGACAGATTTGTTGTTTTTATCTCTCCAGCATCCAGTTCTCCTGTAGAACACCTTAAATCCCCAGTAGACAACTACCGCTTACTCAGTCTTTGAAGTTTATGGAACTCCTGGGATAAGCATATGATCTAACTTTGGGCAATCAAATTCACAGTGGTTAATCAAGGAAAAGTGTGAGACCCAACATAACGCAGTAAGATTCAGTCCTAGAATTTTCCCTGGAATTTTTCAGAAAGAAATTATTTCATAATTGCTAAGCTTAGGCTTTGGTGGCAGTTCCGCCATCTCTTAGGAAGGACCAAACAAAAAGTGAAGATTACACACATAAAAAAGGCAAATCACAGCGACTCAGGATGTAGATAACAGTATGTGAAGCCCTGGATACAGCAATGTCTTATAAAATAGGTCACTTGAATTTCTAGTATATGAGTCAATAAATTCCTTTTTTTCCCACATAACTGTTTACTTGCTAGTCTTAAGCTGTACAGTTCACACACAATTAGTTTTGTCCCCATAGCCTTTAATTCCAGTTGTCACTGATAATTTTGATAACTCCCTGAGGCCTGTCTGTATTAAACTTAAATACACATTATTAAAAGTCTACAGTGATAAACACAGTAATACAAAATTTTAAACTTATTGTCCCTGCAAGGACTACTACTTGCAAAGTATGCCCCAAGAAAAACAGGAATGAAAAATTGGTATCAGTATTAAGAAATAGACAGTTCTACCAACTAGAATGTAAACATGCTTACAAGATACATGAAAAAAATTGCATTTTGTTAAATCTGGAGAAACAAAATACCCTTACCTGTATTACATAAGAAACTGTATGAATAAAATCATTACAATTAGTGGGATAGAAGTATAGAGAAAAGTAGAGGTGTGAGAGGCTTTTAACATAAATGAAATGCAACATACAATAGAAAATTTTTCCATGAATTTTCTCCAATGGCACAGAATACCTATTCTCATTCAGATTTAGAGTTTATGTAAAAACACCCATACTAGTTGCCTAGGGCTACTGTAACAAACTACTACAAATTTCCTGGCTTATACCAACAGAAAATTATTTTCTCACAGTTTTGGAGGACAGAGTTTGAAGTCAGTTTCACTAAGCTGAATCAAGGTGTTGTTGGCAAGGCTTTAAAGGAGTGTCATAGATGCCTCATCCAGGTTCTTATAGGCATTCCTTGCCTTGCAGCCACATCACTAAGTCTTTGCTCCATAGTCGCAATGCCGACTCCTTTTCTGTGAATGCAAAATGTTCTCTGCTTCCCTCTTACAAAGATACTTGTGATTGTATTTTAGGGTCCACCCAGATAATTCAGAATAACATCTCCATCTCAAAATCCTTAACTTAATCATGGCAAAAATCATGGTGATGGCCAAAGCATTTACCATATGGTAACATCTACAGGTTCCAGAGATTATGGTATGGGAAAATTTAATGAGACCACTTTTCAGACTACCACAATATACAAGTTACTTCAACAGCTATAATATTGCCAAAAAGCCTGAGAAATGGATGCCATATGAATTTTATACTGTCAAATTAAATCTTTTCATAATGTTCTCTATGATATTAAGACCAACATAAAAAGCTCCAAATTTGTCATTTTTAAAATAAAAAGGGACCATTAAGACTATAGTAAGAAAATATAGCATGAACACAGCCTTATAAAGTAACTTTTCTCAACTACATTTTAAAAACATTTCTTGAAACTAAAGAGTTGTTGTCATGGCAATACATTTTATTCCAAAATTAAAAGTTAATATAAGACTTTACCTCCAGATCCTAGCTGCTTGTAGAATCTATATTCCAAATGTAACTGTGGTGCTCTGGATTTCATGGGCTCCTAAACAAAAAAACAAACAAACAAAATACAACATTTAAGTTATTAAAAGATCACAAGGCCCCAACTACAAAAGTTATACATTTTGTTGTCAACATTTGTATTGGGTCTACTAGGCATCTTTGTCTCTCTAGATTAGATCCACATAAAAATAAAGTCTCTATGCAATGTAAAATAAAATGAGGTTGTAAATATATATAGGTTGAGTAGCTATTAAATCAAATATTAGGAAAATCTCTTATGTTTGACCTATAATTCTGAGAAAAATATGCTCTAAACATTCTTGACTAGGGAAATGATGGCCCTTATACCATTCTCCTGTTCCCAGAATTCACCTCTGAACTGTATATTTCTTACATTAAGGTCCTAGGTTAAAGTCAAGTCATAGAAGAGTAACAAAGACAAAGGCAATGATATGAAAATTTTGACAATAGCAACAATGACTTTTTAAAATTTTAACTGAGATATAACTTATATGTAATAAAACAGTCCTCAAGTGTTAGATCCATGAGCTCTGTTAACTCCATATACCCCTACAACCACCACACTGAACAATCTACAGAACATTTTCATCAGCTATCCTTCAGAGGTAACTCCTTTTGACTTCCATTACCTTTGGCTTAGTCCTGTCTGTTTGGATTTCATCTAAATAACGTTATATAGTATAAGCTTTATGTGTGTGCCTGGCTTTTATCACTCAACATAAATGTTTCTGAGATTCATACATACATACACACACATACATACACACATACACACAAAGACAACATGTACAGAAGGAACACATTTTAGAGATTAGAAATATTAAAAGTGAAAATGCCTACAGGAAACAAAAAGCTGTAACAGGATAACTAGCGAAGGAATTTAAACAAGAATCAACAGAGAAAGTATAATAAGGTAGCAGAAAATTTCAAAAAGTATCAACAGAACTTTGAAAAATAAAGAAAATACAATAGCTAAATTAAAAACTCAGTTTTCCAGTATATTAACACAATAGAAGAGAGACTCTGGGAACTGGAAGACAGGTGGAAAAACTATATAGAATGGATCATGAAGGAAGAAAAAAATAGAAAACATAGAATAAAATATTAGAGATCTGGACAATACAATGAGAAAGTTTAAAATGCATTTGATAATAATCTGAGGAGATAAGAAGAGAGAAAGTGAGCAGAAGCAATTACTGAAGAAGTAACTGTTAAGAATACACAAGAATTGATGAGGAAACCAAACCACCGATTCAAGAAGAATATGAATCCCAAGCGCAATAACTACAAATAAATACATACCAAGACATATCATAATGAAACTATGACCAACAACAAAGACTTCAGATAAGTAACTATTAAAAGCCCACTGAAAATTAAAATGTTACCCTTCTCATAACATATACAAAGTACCTAAAACAGGACCTTCCACACACATAGTACTGTATTACCTATAATACTTCAGCGAATTATGTAAAAGTGCATAACCTTAAGATGTAATAAAAAGATGGCCACTTATGTAATCACAAGTGAAATTAAACATATAACTTATTAAATCATGAATATCTCAGATAAAAACAGAGACCCAAATCTGAGTCATTTCAACTAGATTCCAGTACTTTACTAGGAAAATTTTATTATAACACCAAATAACAAAAGTCACCTTACCAGAGGACATTTTCATTATTCATATTCAATTAGTTTTTATATAAGTGCAAACAACAAGATTTGAGGGTGGTAACTGAAGTCAAATTAACAAATTACCCTGAAACAAACTATCAACTAAACTAGAACAATATTAGATAAATGTAAAAATTTCCTAAGAGACAATAGCACTGAAAGTAATCACTGAAATCTGCTGTCTGAACACCATGCTATCAAATAACACCTTTATTTGTACTAAGCAAAGTATAAATATCAGACAGCACTGAAGGTATACAGACATCACATTTTCAAGTGATTACTTTTATGGCAGGTTTGTGCAAATTATGTTATTGATACTTGTCCAATTTCCCCATAGAACTGATATTTATAGGTTTTTGTTGTTGTTGTTGTTGTTTTTAATATACATAGAAATTGACCCTACTGGTCTTAAAACCTAGAACTTAACATTGTTTCATCCAAGTTCCTTCCTCAGGGGACTGGCCTTCAGGCAGGGCCTGAAACTCACCAGAACGCTGCACCCAGGCAATGAGACATCACTCAACGTGATTGCATCACTCAACGTGATTGCTTCCTTACCCCCCCAATCGTTGTTTTACATTCCTTCCCTCACAACATAAACCCCTAATTTCAATTGGTTGGGAAGACAGATTTAAAAATGAATCTTCCATTCTCCTTGGCTGATATCACCTAGTTAAAAGTCTTCTTCCCCAGCAATACTTGGTGCCTCAGTGATTGGCATTCTGTGCGGGGAGCAAGAGGACCTCAACTGAACTCCTGGTGTTTAGGTAACATTAGCCGTTGCAAAAAGGTACAACAGATACAAACAAACAAAAGCAGACAGAAATAGCAAATTAAGTAACAAACTATGGTTCCATACTCTTTGTGAAAATTTTTCTGTCCTTCCAATATGTTTTTTTGGATGACTTTGAAGTGAACACGACTGTAAACCATACTTCAACCTCAAAACATTAGAGAAATAGATCTAAAAACCTTCCCAATTCCCCCACAGAACACTGAATAATCATAATTATTATATGTAGTGCTGATCATTGTGCTTTAAAAAGGACAAATCAGAGCAGAGGAAGAATTTCCCAAAAAAAGGAGAAAAATAATTAAGGGGATAGTGATACAGCACAAAAATAAATTTTTAAAAGTGATATATGTGCACATACATAAGAAGGCTGAAAGATGACATAATAAATGTTTAATAAGGCATCAATGGTATGAACAAGATAAAGTTCCAAATCTGAAAATAAGAGGGCCTAAGAGTCACTAATTAATGACTGAAATAGACAAGGAAAGGTCAGCCTAGAGCAGTGGCTTCTGCTTTGACACAATGATTTATCTGCCTTAACATATCAGGTAAACATCACTCACATGCAGAACATGCTAGTGTGAGTACAGCTGCTCACCACAATCTGTTGTATCAACCACACAGAATATAGGCACTGCCACACTCCTATCCTTGTGTACCACTCCCACCCCCCAATGCCATATAATGTCTAGGTTCAAGACATTTTTCTTTCTATGTAGATCAGTCTTCAGGAAAAAACTTGAGCATTCTAGACCTGTAATAGTAAAACATTATAAATTAGAAATTAACTCTTTGCTAAACCTCTGAGTGCCTGTGTGAGCTGATAACCATGTCTCCACCTCTAAGAAACCATGACAATTCTTTGTAAGATGGCCTGACCAGATTTTGTGTCATAAAGCCAAGGACCAGACCTTAATATCAAGGTGAACTCATCTAAGAAGCCAAAGGTCAGAGGGCCAGTCTCTCCTGATGACATCACAACCCTGCTGTGCATCTTTATTACTTAGTGAAAAATAAACAGCATTTGTTACACTGAAATGTGGTCTATACTCACAAGTTAGGTGGTATAGTTTTTCCATTTCACCCCCTAAAAGTTTTTCTATTTCTTTCCACTTGCCTCTTCTCCAAATAGTCTCTCTTTTATATATTCATTTTACATTACTCTAATAACAGAGGTTATATTGGTAGAGACAAGGTTGACAAAGGCAGGTGGACTGTGAAAACCAAGCTATGCTAAACCTCAGGGAACCTGGCTGACTAACCAGATGGAAAAGTTGTGCCAGAAGAAAGTATGTCTTATTAAAATCATCCTTAGATCCCAATTCTTCCAAGAGATCTCTTTGCCTTACAGCAGACATACTGGGCCCATGTAAGACTTCAGAATAGTCCCATAAAAGTTTGCTTTCCCTGATATCCCCCATCACATCAAACATTTCTAAATCCTGAAAGTCAAACGATAGCTAGCTTTACCATATACATATATAAAGTATCAACTTAAAAAAAATTCAGAGGTAACCTGAAAATATGTTTTCAAAGATGTAATCCTGAATACTAAGTACACTTTTGTTTTGTCAAAATGATTGAAACAGGAGAAATCTTGCTAATTCTTATCTAATTAAAAATCCTTCCCTAAATTAAAAATAGTACCAAATTCAAAAATTCAATTCAAGAAATGCTGCCAAAATAAAGAGATTGAGTTTCTATGACACAGAAAAGCACAAATATCCTACACATTATTATATACTTGAAGGGTATGATGATGTTAGAAGCTTAATAACAAAAGAACAGTTATACATACAACTTTTCAAAAAACAACCAAGTTATAAATGATATGAATACAAAAAATAATTAAAATATAAGTTAATTAAAGAAGTAACAAGGAAATAATTCAGGAAAATTAAGAAACATGTACTTACCAGCTTAATTGCCACATACTCGTTTGTGTATAAATTCTTCCCTTGAAAAAGAAAAAGTCAGATTCTGTCAGTAATTAATTTTTAAAGATATATCAGGCAAAACTGTACTCTGAAAAAAGCATGTAATACATTTTTTAAAAGCATAGAGTTTTTTTGCTTCTATTTAGCAAAAACACTCAATAACAAGGAAATATTTAAATTGATGATGAAATTAATGATGTATTTAATATTTCACCTAGATTCCGGGTATAAAGTGATATTAATAATAAACACTTTAGCCCACTTACAAAAAGGGTAGATTCTTATTTTTTTGGAATACGTAAGAAAGTAATCAATAGTCAAATGTATACTAAAAAAATTTCAAAACCAAGGCTGGGCACAGTGGCTCACCCTTATAATCCCAGCACTTTGGGAGGCTGAGGCAGGAAGACTGCTTGAGCCCAAGAGTTCCAGGCCAGCCCAGACAACATAGCAAGACTTCATCTCCACACAAAATATAAAAATTAGCCGGGTGTGGTGGCACATGCCTGTAGTCCCAGCTACTTAGGGAGGCTGAAGAAGGAGGACTGCATAAGCTTAAGAGGTCAAGGCTAGCCGGGCTCGGTGGCTCAGCCTGTAATCCCGCGCTTTTGGGAGGCTGAGGTGAGTGGATTGCCTGAGCCCACGGGTTCGAGTCCCGCCTGGGCAACTTGGTGAGACCTCATCTCTACAATAAATCAAAAATTAGCCAGGCGTGGTAGCGCGCACCTGTAGTTCCAGCCACTTGGAAGGCTGAGGCGGAAGGATCGCCGGAGCCCAGCAGGTCGAGGCTGCGGTGGCCGGGAGCGACCACTGCACTCCAGTCTGGGCGACAGAGTGAGACTCCAACTCAAAAAAAAAAAAAAAAAGGTCAAGGCTGCAGTGAGCTGTGATGGTGCCACCGCACTCCAGCCTGGGTGACAGAATGAGACCCTCCCCCAACTCAAAAAATAATTCAAAATTAGAACTCCTATATAAGAACAGAAACACAAAATTTCTTCCAACCACCATCTCATTTTAAATCCAGTAAATATGTCAAAGACATTTAAAAGAACTGAAGTATATTTAATATAAAATTTAAAAATCTAAAATTTAAAAATCAAAAATAGTACACGGTGTGATTTTTGAATTTATTAAGCAATAATTACTTGACTCTGAAAACCTAGTTAACTACTTTGAGGGGAAAAAAACGGTTATGGTGCTTCAACTTATGACCAAATTAATTCCAATAATCTTGAGTTAAACATAAGCTACAAAACAGGAAAAATTACTTATTCCCATATATGGAGGGCTTTCAGAGCATATGAAGACATAAAGATCAGATGGTTTTACAGATTGCATAAAATATTTTAAACTTCTTTATATTGAAAAAGAACTACCACATACAAAGAAAAGGTAAGTGACAAACCAGAAAAAGAGATTTAATAATATTAACATGTAAAGAATTCAAATGAATTACAGTAATCTTTGGCATTGGCAAACCGAAAATAATCTAAAAAATTCCGATGGGTCAGCATCTATAACCTAAGTAGAATACTTAAGAGAATTTTGGAAGCAATAAATATATTTAAACAATCTGATTGATGTATTAATGTGTACCCTTACAAATACATTTCAAAGAAATAAGAAAATAATAGGACGTATGATTTTTCAATTTCCAATATTTTTTCAATTAGCATGTATTATTTTTATGAGGAAAATAGAACAATGACTTTTTTTTTTTTTTTTTTTTTAACTGTGAGAATAACTGGCCCTGGTCACACTGGCTACTGAACACAAAAGAGGCAATCGTCAACTCTGATACATGTGATTTTCCAGTTTACTCCTAAAATCCTTTCAAAGCTGATGAATGGTAGTAAAACTTCCAGGCAAATTTCAGCCTCACATGTGTTACCGCTTTTGTACAACAGTGTTTTATTCATACAAGCATTAAAATAATTTTCTGAATTTTGTGCTTATTGTATAAAAATGAGTTACAAAAAGAAAAAAATCAAGCATTCTTATTAATGCTAAGTAGCATAGGTCTCATAAACTCAATATAGTTGGCACAAGAATAGAACTCAATAGAAGTACCAAAAATAGGGGATGTTAAGCTCTATTCGGGTACTCTTTAAACCTACATAAATGTGTTTAATTACAAAATATTTCATATTTTTAGTCGATTAGTTCAACATTTAGTTGTGCTTTCATATACATTTTCAATAATATATTATGTATGAAAATGTAGGTTTCATCTAGTAAGTTTGTAGTGAATAATTTAATGGAACAATGAAGAACTTAATATTGAGGAACTGTCTAACAGAGACAATTCTAGTTTTTAGGTCAAAGATGGAGCCTGTATTTCCTCAAGACATTATCATCTTTTCACAACTATTCTGCATATGTTTATTCACAAGTCACAGGAAAAAATTCACAGGACAAGAAGTTAGGTTAAATACTATTTCTAAAAAGTAACTATTTTTATTGGCATTTATATGTTCCATTGTCAATCATCTTTTTTTTGAGCATAGATATTCTGCTGAATCTTAGGGTCACAGTTATAAACATAAACAAAGATTAAACAATAACACAAATACGTTCTTTTTACTTAGCATAGCCACAGCCTCACATAGTTGACTCTTAATCAATATTTCTTATACACAAGCAAATGATGTACAAAGTGTTTGTTAGTATGGTATGAAAGAGAGGGAAGTGCATGCAGAGGGAATCCCATTAGTAAAAGGCTCCAAGTAGACTGGTGCCAGTTAAGTGATGTATTAATCCAATTCAAAAGAGATTTTTCAATAAAGCTCTGAGTCATATTAAACTCGAAAAGATAAAATTATCAAGTTTGTGGTATTTCAGTAGTAATTATTATAAAAAACTATTCTTCAGAACTATATATGTTTATAGAGGGAACTACTAGTCACCCACCAATAGCCATTCTTCCCCCACAATAATAGAATGGCCAAGTTTGAAAATGTCTGCCCAGCTAGGTACTACATTTCCCAGCCTCTCTCTCAACTTAGTGTGGTCATGTGACTAAGTTCTGGCTATGAGTGGACATGAAGTATGACCCTCCTTACTTCCAGGAAGGAATATGAATGCTCCTGGTCCTTTTTCCTCTGACTGGCTGGGAGATGGCAACAGCTAAAGCAATCACCCAGCACACAGAGATGGAAGCCACATATTAAGGAAGCAAAGGTGCCCTGACAGTCTTGGGTGTTCTCTCTCTGGTCTGTTATGTGAAGTAAAAAAACAATTTGTTAAAACCATATTTTGGGAATTTCTCATGTTGTTATTACATTACAGTCTATTCTTTAGTTACTACATTTTTTAGATAAGTTTTATAAAACGCTTCAGTTAGAATCAGTAGGAAATCAATAAACACATAAATGATGAACCCACCCAAATCTGCTTATTTATTTGATATATATTGTATAGGTATATATAATACATATATACATACATATATATATATAGTGTGTATGTATATATATATATAGAGAGAGAGAAAGGTCCATAGAATTTTCAACAAAACAATTCTCAAATATAAGCAATAAAATAAGGAGAGTTATGAGCTATATAGGAATAGAAAGAAACAAAAATAAGAGATGTTATAGAAGCTCCTGTGGTACACTTAATTATGGCAAAATTTATAATATCTTATCTCAAATATAGTTCTTCATAAAGTAATACATAACATCCTTGTTCTGTGTTCTTTTGTGTGATGGTCAGTCAAGTGCTCTTTTGTGTTATGGTCAGTCAAGTGTGGCCACAAGTGCTCACAGAAAAGGCTCAAGAAAACAAAGTTTATTATGCTCACAAGTTCTAAAGAGGGGTCACGCCACATGCCAGGCAGGGTCTCAGGCAAGTACCAGATTTTGGTTAGGTGGGAGAGGATAGGAGCAAGGGGACAGCTTCAGCCACGGACTTTATTGGAGTTTCCAGGGGAAAGGCAAGGCAGGGCAGGGTAAACAACTTAGGATGGGTTAGTTTGAATAATTTGAGTGACCACTGGGCTTATACAGGTGGTCTCTACTTACCAGGTACCTGACCTTAAGGTGATTAAAGCAGAGAAATATTGCCTCCTGAGTGCATGGGCCAGATAGAAAAGTTATGGCTGAGGACTGGTTCACTTGCATATCAAGGCATGGCCCAGGCTGAGTCTTCTGCTAACTCTAGAACTGGTTGACCCCTGAAAGGGCAGTTTCTCCCCAGCCAGAAAGGTTTTTTAAGATGTCCAACCATAATATACAGAAAAAAATTTTAAATATACAATACAATCCCATATTTCAGCTGGCTCTATTTGGTCTCATTTAGTGCCAGTCAAAAACATTCCTAGTAGTTTTATTATCTAAACTAGAAATACATCTACCAACACATAATGCAAACCTTGTCACAACACATAAAGAAAAATAAAACCATAAATAAAGTCCCAACTTACAATGGTTTGACTTAAGATTTTTTGACTTACAATGATGCAAAATTGATTTGCATTCACTGAAAACTGTACTTTGAATTTGTATCTCTTCCTGGACTAGTAATATGTGGTGTGTTACTCTCTCAAGATGCTGGGCAGTGGCAGCAAACTACAGCTCTGTGAGCCACATGATCACGAGGGTAAACAACTGATAATCTACAGTAGTGTACTGTGGTGACAGTTTTTTGGGGATATTGTGTTTTGGGTTTTTCAACGCCATCATGTCTACAAAACATCCATTTTCTACTTACTATACGAGTATGTTCAACTTAAAATGAGTTTCTTGGGATGTAAACCTATTGTAAATCAAAGAGCATCTGCACATCATTTTTTTTTTTTTTTAATACAGGGCCTCACTACACTGGAGCCCAGGAGTTTGAAGGTATATTTAAATTCCTGGCTTAATCAATCCTCTGGCTTCAGCCTCCTGAGTAGCTAGCACCACAGGCAAGCATCACTGCAACTGGCTGCTCATTATTTTAAAATTTAAAAAAGAATTCAGATAAAAATGATAAACACATTTATTTAAATGTAATTTAAAATTATTATTTTAGGCCGGGCACAGTGGCTCAAGCCTGTGATCCCAGCACTTTGGGGACCAAGGTGAGGGGACTGCCTGAGCCCACGGGTTCGAGACCAGCCTAGACAACTTGGTGAGAACTCATCTCTACAATAAATCAAAAATTAGCCGGGTATGGTAGCATGTGCCTGTAGTTCCAGTTACTTGGAAGGCTGAGGCGGAACGATTGCCTGAGCCCAGCAGGTAGAGGCTAGGATGGCCATGAACATGCCACTGCACTCCACCCTGGGCGACGGAGTAAGATTACAACTCAAAATATATATATATTATTATTTCAAATGTTTACCAATTTTTGCTAAAATCTCTTAATTACTTGATAGAGTTGTTTCAAGGCTGGGCGCAGAGGCTTAGCCTGCAATCCCAGCACTTTGGGAGGCTGAGGCGAGAGGACCGCCTGAGCCCGGGGGTTCGAGATCAGCCTGGGCAACTTGGTGAGACCTTGTCTCTACAATAAATCACAAAAACTAGCCGGGCATGGAGCCATGTGTCTATAGTTCCAGTTAATTGGAAGGCTGAGGTGGAAGGATCACCTAAGCCCAGCACGTCGAGGCTGCAGGCGACAACAGTGAGACGACTCCAGCTCACACACACAAAAAAAAGACTTGTTTCAACAGTGGGTGGTGCTGTCTCTCCTTGCAGCACTTGGACATAGGGGAATATTTTGAGTTGTGTAAGGTTGCAACTGCTCTGTAATGCCTAAGAAGCTTGAAGTTTTAAACACCCTGTAATGTGTAAGTTAGTCTCCCACCAAGAAAAAGAACTGTCCAGTTCAAAATAACAATAGCACCTTTGTTGAAAATCACTTGCCTATAACATATATCTTATAGTGTTTCTACCCATTTCTAACCACAAAAAAGATTTCAATACCAGTAATCAAATGTTCAAGATGTGTCTATTAATGAGATTTTAAAGAAAGTACTTTAAGAATCTTAAACCAGTTTTTAACTTTAGCATTCATTTACCCAAGTATAGAAAGACTAATGCTCACAATAACCTTTTCTAAACAGAGAAGCCACCTGGGGCCTTTAAAAAAAAGCAGTAAAATTTCCCTTTTGTAGTCTATGGAAAGGAAGAATAAGATGATTTAATCAGCTCTACAAGTATATTTTATATATATTATAAATATAAAACATAGACACATATCATATACTTAAATAAATTTACATAAATATAAACACATGTATATATATACACCAAAGATTCATAGATAGATTAGACAGATGGACAGGATAGATAGATGTACTAAAGAAGTCTCACATTCCTATTCCTGCTTATTCCCAGACTGCAAAAGAAAGGGGTGTTCTATTGTTTTTTTTTTTTTATTATGTAGCATATATAGTTTCAGTACACGGTACATATAGTTTCTCCTATCACCCTGGCTAAAACGGTTAACTAGATTTGTTTTATGTTAATACATTCACAAATGCATTTGTATACACATACACACACATATTTGTATTTTTATGTGTATATATAGTGATTATACAAATTTTGAGTAAAATGACCAAAGTGTATGCACATACACTGCTGACCTTTTTACATTATCATCTAAATTTAATCTGCACAATAACCTAGGAAGTGGAAATAATCCCATTATAAAGTTGAGGAATCTGATGCCCTAAGAGGTTAAATGACTTATGTGTTCCATAAAGGCAAGGCCCATTTTTCTATTTTTCCTGTGTACCATCAGTGCCTAATCATGCCAGGTACAAGATAGACATGCAGTAAGTATTGAAAGGATGTTGCTCAAAGTAATACACAAGAACAACAAGTTAATAATCTGTTTTCTCTAACTTCGAAGTCCAAAACAATTTAAGAATTTTAAAGTATCTAATTCATTACTGTTCAAATAATAAAATGTAAAACATTCACCCTTTCAAATACTTAAGTCCCTACTAAATGCAAAAGAGGCAGCCAGTCACAGCATGTTACAACTATGTACAAGGCATATCATTGGTTTTTATTGGCTTGCTTCACCCAAATATTTCATGTACATTAACCACACAAAACTAATAAGATGAAGGAGTCACTACTACAAATTAGGGTGCTTTACAAGATGAAAAGGAGAAGTAGTTGAGTAGATACACATATAGTTGGATTTATTTCTAGCAGCATGGTTGGAACTAAGAAAATTTGGGAAGTCAAGTTTTTCTTTTTACATCCGAAATTTCTACTCTTGGTGATCCATTGACCAGAACCCACAAGATACCCCAATACTGATTCTTAAATAACCACAGCACCCTCCTTCTTGTTTCTATTCAATATAGACAGTCATATCTCTATTGCATCAGGAGTTAAAAGACCTAGATTTTTATCCTGAGTATGTCATTAAACTGCTGTTGACATCTGACAAGTAATTTTCCCCCACTGATTTCAATTGCCTTAAATGTAGGGTCAGGAGGTTTAAATTAGACCAGTGTCTCCTAAACTTGCCTGATTATAATCACCTGAGTCAATAGTCTGAGTCCCTTGTTAACATAGATTCCTGAGTCTCACCCTAGACATATTTGGAGGGGAAAGGGTGGAGAGAAAAAAATTAAATTACAACAATGTACATTTCATTAATTTTATACAGTTTCACTATATTAACTTGACTTTAAGCCATACTTATGGACCTAAAGTAATCAGTTATTAAACGTCTTCAGATCTGAAAGAGTAGCCTAAACATCATTCCTAAAGAACACACGGCAAAGGATTTACCAGCAGCTATTTTAGCCTGAGCCTTTTAAAATTTACTTTCTTGTTTTCTCATACTCTGGGTGGTTATTCTAAAAAAAAAAAATAGACTTTCCTATACTAGGGAATTTCTTACAAATACATAAAAAATTTTCATCACTTGCATTATTTAAAATTACCACAATTAAGGTAAAAAATTAAATAATAAATCATTTTCACTAAAAAGTATCTTCCATTTTTTTTAAAATGCCTCCAATATAAAGAAATAAACAAAATTGTCTTACCTAGTCGTAATTCTCCAAAATTGCCACATCCAATTTTTTTCCCAACTCTAAAGTTAGGTCCGACCATTAAAACTCCAGATGATGAAGACCCAGTTCCTCGAGTGTTATGCCCCGATCGACCACTAGGCCGCGCCATTCTGTCATCCGATTTGTCCTTGTCTTTCTTTTTATTATCCATATCAAGTTTGCGGTACTCCACTTTGAATTCTTTAATCAAGACAAGCACACTGAAATAGGGTACTGTAAAAATAGGTACATCACTAGGTAACTGTACCAGGTGGGCAATGTTAACATTCAAATTGCAGTAGGTAGTCAATTAACTGGAGCGTGTTCATCCCATTCGTAAAATTTTTCTCAGTTGTCTTTTCAGCAAGACATATCTTCAAGAGTATCTTTTCAGTGATGTGAGCTGATAAGGACTCAGAGCTGGAATTAAGAAAAAAAAATTACTCAACTAAGAGAATTTATTAATAAAAACATCTCTGGGAAATTAGGTAACAGAACAAAAGTTTAAGTGATTAATTATTGCTATTTGTTGATGTTCACTGAAATCAAATCACGGTAGATTTTTTTTTAGAAACAGTGTTTCACTCTGTTGCCCAAGCTGGAGTGTAGTGGCATGATCATAGTTCACAGCAGCCTCAAACACCTGCGTTCAGGCAATCCTCCCCACCTAACCCTCCAGAGTAGCTAGGACTACAGGTGTATGGTGCCACCACACCTGGCTAATTTTTTAATTTACTTTTTTGTAGAAACAAGGTTTGCCCTGTTGCCAAGGCTGGTCTCAAACTTCTGCCCTCAAGTGATCCTCCCATTTCAGCTTCCCAAAGCACTAGGATTACAGGTATGTGAGCCACCACACCCAGCCATTCTTCTTAATATGTGTGCAAGAGAGACAAAGAGGCTCACTAAAATTTAAGTAGAAACTATTTTAGTATTTCTAGTATTAAAAAGTATACTCATATTTCAATTCAAATGAATTCATATTCACTTTTTCTGTTTTTTGTTATTTGTATTTTTTTAAGACAGGGTCTCACTCTGTCACCTTTGCTGGAGAGCAGTGGTATGACCATAGATCACTGCAGCCTTGACTTCCAGGGCTCAAAAGATCCTCCAGCCTCAGCCTCCTGAGTAGCTGGGACTATAGGCATGAGACACCATGCCCAGTCCACAATCACATTTAAAGATTAAATGTGGAATGTTTCTTGTTCAGTGCTGAGGAGCTATTCATTTATTCATCAATTATTAATTGAATACACTAAACTTGATAACTTGGATAAAATGGACAAATTCCTTGAAAAATGCAACATAAGAACACAAGATGATACAGAAAATTTCAAAAGCACAATATTTATTTTATTTTTATTTTCTGAGTTGGAGTCTCACTCCGTTGCCCAGGCTGGAGTGCAGTGGCATGCTCCTGGCCACCCCAGCATCAACCTGCTGGGCTCAGGCGATCCTTCTGCCTCAGATTTCCAAGTAGCCAGAACTACAGGCATGCACTATATGCCTGGCTAATTTTTTGATTTTTATTGTAGAGATGAGGTATCGCCAAGTTGCTCAAGCTGTTCTCAAACCATGGACTCAGATAATCCGCTCACCTCGACCTCCAAAGTGCTGGAATTACAGGCTTGAGTCACCGTGCCTGGCCAATTTATTTAAAAATTTTAACCTTCTAAGAAAAAACTTTTCCTCCAGAAAGATGGTTTTATGGTAAATTGAATACTATTCTTTCTAAAGTATTTCAGAAACACAAGAATAATCAATTTACCATGTGAGGTAATTCAAAGGCCTAACAAAAACACTTCAAGTAAAGAAAATTAGACCACTATTTCTCATGAGCATAAATACAAATTCTTCAAAATAAAGCAAATATGTCAAAAGTTTAATAAATAATAAACAATTTAATACTAGAAATGTAAGATTGATTTAATATTTTAATCAATTCACCAAACTAACAAAAAGAGAAAACCCACATGATCATCTCAAAAGAAGTTTCATTTGACAAAATATAACCCATTAATGATTAAAACCTCTCAGTAATCCAGAAAAAGAACAGAACTTCCTCAGTCTAAAAAAAGAAATCTTACAAAAAACCTACAGTTAATGTTATACTTAATGGTGAAACAATGAACTCTTTTCCCCCAAGTTAGGAAAAAACAAAAGAATGTTTGTCTCAGATCTTCTACTCAACACTGTAAATGAAGACCCACCCAGTACAATAAGGCCAGTAAACGATGCAGGAGTCATGAAAATGTAACAAAAAAGGTAGACCTGTTGTAATTCATAGACATCATAACTGTATATGCAGAAAACCTTGTAGAATTTTAGAAAAAAATTTTATTAGAAAAAATAAGTGAATCTATGATTGCAAGAATCAAGGTCAACATACAACTATCAATTTAATTTCTATACACTAGCCACATAGAAGTCAAGAAGAAAATTAGAAAAAAAAATTAAATGGAATTTAAAAACATTAGAAAATGTTAACAAAATATGTGCAAGACTAGGTACACTGAAAACACAAACACTGCTAAGAGAAATTAAAATGGAGCAAATAAATGGCAAGAAATACAATGTTAATGGATTGGAAAAATCAATATTGTTAAGAGGCCCATTTGCTCCAAATTAATCTGTAGAATCAACACAGCCCCAAATAATATACCAGCAGATCTTTTTTCTTTTTAATTGACAAGCTGGTCCTTAAACTGATGTGAAAATGTAGAATCCAGAATAAACAAACAATCTCAGAAAATCAAAGTCAGAGGATATACACTATCTGATTTCAAGATTTACTAGAGAAGTACAATAATCAAGACAATGCAAAATTGCCACATAAATAAACAAATATATGAATGAAACAATAGAGTCCAGAAATAGATCCACACATATACAGTCTATTGATTTTTCACTAAAGTATCAAGTCAATTCAATCGTGACAAAAAAAGTTTTTAACAAATGGTGCTAGAACAACCATATATATGTGTAGTGAGAAAAGGTAAGTGGAGCCCTACCTCATTCCATTAATTAATGAAGACTTTAAAATGGATCATAGATTGAAACACAAACACTAGAACATTAAGGGGAATACCTTGGTGAGCTTAAGGGAAGTAAATATTTCTTAGGAGACAGTAAAAGTACTAATCATTAAAAAATGTAATAAGGTCATCAAAATTAGACACCTTTGCTTATTAAAAGATAGCATGAAAATAAATACAAACACCTCAGAATGGGAGAAATTATTTTATATGAGTGTGCATAAATAGTGACTGAATAATTAAAACATTTTTTCAACATGCAAAATATTTCAACACTTTTCACAACGAACATATACAAACAGCCAAGAAGCAGTGTTCAATATCATTACTAATAATGGAAACAGAAATTAAAACCATAATGAAATATCATTTCACACCCATTAAAAATAGCTAACATTTAAAAGATTGACAAGATCTCAAGTGTTGGCATGAATGAATAGCAACTAGAACTCTCAAAAAATTGCTAGGAGTGTAAAATAGTACGACTTTGGAAAAAAGTTTGGCAGTTTCTTTTAAGGTAAAATATACACTTATCCTGTGACCTAGCAATGCCACTCTTTGGTATTTACCCAAGGGGATAAAAACAAATGCTTACAAAGACTTTGTACACCAATGTTTATAGCAGTCTTAATCATAATAGATAAAATTGGAAATAATCCAAATGTCCATTAACAGAAAAAGAAACAAACTGGTATATTCACATAATATACTACCACAGCATTAAAAGGAATGAATTGGTAATACATGCAGCAATGCAATGAATCTCTCAGATATTAGATTGAATGAAAGAAGTTAGGCACAAATGATGATATATTATATGATTCTAGTTATACAGAGTCCTAGAATCAGAAAAACTAAGCTATGATGATAGAAATCAGACCACTGGTTAGGGTAGTGGGAAATTTGACTGGAAAGTGGCATCAAGGAACTTTCCAGAGGAAGAAAATGCTCTATCTTAATTGAACAGGGATTATATGGATGTATATGTTTGTCAAAACTCATCAAACTACATTTAAAATCTATGTATTGTACTGTATGTAAATTATACCTCAAAACGTGATTTTTAAAATAACCTCCATACACACAATACTGAATGCACATTTTCCCCCATACAAACTGCCATAAAACTAAAAATGCTACCTTTGTTTTTTGTACAAATGTATGGGGTACATGTGCAATTTAGTTACATGCATAGATCTCATAGTGGTTACTTCAGGGCTTTCAGGCTATATGCATCACCCGAATAATGTACACCGTACCCATTAATTTCTCATCCACCCCCGTTTTCCCATCCCCTTCCACATGTCTATCATTCTATTCTCTATGCCCATGTGTACACTTTTTTTTTTTTTTTAAGTTGGAGTCTCACTCTGTCGCCCAAGCCGGAGTGCAGTGGCATACTCATGGCCATCCCAGCGATGACCTGCTGGGCCCTGGCGATCCTTCCCACTTACGAGTGAAAACACACAATATTTGACTTTCTGTGCCTGATTTGTTTCATTTAAGATAATGATATCCAGTTCCATCCATGGTGCTACAAAACACATGATTCATTCTTTTTTATAGCCACATAGTATTCTATTGTATACATGTCACATTTTATTTATCCATTCATCCAACAACGGACACTTAGGTTGAGCTCATATCTTTCCTATTGTGAACAGTGCTGCAATAAACACACAAATACAGGTATCCCTTTGATATAATGATTTACTTTCCTTTGGTAGACATCCAGTAGCGAGAATGCTGGTTTGAATGCTAGTTCTATTTTTAGTTCTTTGAGAAACCTCCATACCGGTTTCCACAAAGGTAGCACTAATTTACATTCCCACCAACAGTGTGTAAGAGTTCCCTCTTCTCTGCATCTGTTATTTTTTGTCTTTTTAATAACAGTCATTCTGCCTGGGGTAAAATGATATCTCACTGTTGCTTTAATTTGCATTTCCCTGATGATCCGCAATATTGAGCATTTTGCATATACCTGTTATCTATGTGTATGTCTTTTGAAAAATATCTATTCATGTCCTTTGCCCATTTTTAATAAGATTGTTTTCAAAATGCTACTTTTTAATGGCTAATGAACTCATCATTATTTTATCTTCTCTTACTTTCCCTTTGCTGTATAAGCTCCAAAACTTCTCTATAATGCCTGTACATGTATATACATACTTAGGTATAGAAATATGTGTAGGTTGGTTGGTTTGGTTTACATAAGAAGTCATTATGAAGCCTCTGGAGAACCAAAACTGCCCCACAATAGAAACAGCATTACACCGCATATAAAGTACTTTTGCCCTTTCCCTTCATAGCCCTCTACCCCACAAGAACTTTAAAGGAGCAAGAGGCAGCTAATGAATGGGACAAAGAAAAAAACAGAAATAGTCCCTAACTCCCTTCCCTCAAGAGAGAGTCCAGAAGCAAGGGTCAAGCCTGAAACTGGGAAAGAAAGAGGGACAGAAGTAAGTAATGAATTAGCTTAAAGTTTAAACTCAAAAATAGAACAAGTTATTTTAATATCTGAAAATTAATCCATTGCAAAAACTTAACTATTTTTATAAATATACATGACAACCAATCAGTAGAAACTGAATAGGGTATCATTCATGAGTGGAGAAAGGAGAATAATCATAACATATAAATGACAATAGTGGTTAGTGAGAATTAAGCCATTTCCTACTTTATTCCATCCAGTTCAGTAAATTCAGGTAACTGCTCTTAAGCAAGTAATAATAGTTTTTTTAATTTAAAAAAACATTTTTAACAATGAGGTTTTCATTTAAAATATTTCCTTATAAGAGTCTCAGTATGCTAGTACTTACCCCATCATAGCACCAATAAAGTATATTAGAATTGCCTACATGTATGTCAATACCAGGAGTTACCAAACTATAGCCTGCAAACTTTACATTTTTATAGTTGGAAAAAAATTATAGTAATAATATATTTGTGACATGCAAAAACTATAAGAAATTCCAATTTTAGTGTTCATAAATAAAGCTAAATAGGCATGAAGTCATACCAATGTGTTGTAGTTGCTTTTGTGCTACAAGAGCAAAGTTGAGTAGTTGTGACAGAGACCATATGTGGTGCTCTTATCACTTCACAATGCTGCTCAGAGCACCATAAATTGCAGTGGCACAGTTACGACTTAACAGTGTTTATAGTGCCACACATATCACCATACCATCATATCATATTTATTTTTTATTACCAATGTATACCATCATGTCAAAACCAGAAGAGAAAAGTGAACTTTGACTGTCACGCCTTTAAGGCACAGTGGAATGTGGATTATTTGTTCTCAAACTAGATGAGAAAGCATTCTGTTTATTACACAATGACACCGCACTAAAGAATACATTTGGACATGACCAAATGTATTTGTTTTCTATTGCTATGTAACAACTTAATAAAAACTTGGAGGTTTAAAACAACACACATTTATTATCTCACAGTTTCTGTAGATCAAAGCCTGGATACAGCTTAGCTGAGTCATCTGATCAAGCTGTATTCAAGGTATTAGCTAGGCCACATTCTCATTTGGGGGTTCAAGTGGAGAAAAACCACCTTCCAAATTCCTTCAGATTGTGGGCAGAATTCATATCCTTGCAGTGTATGATTCAGAGCCCCAACTTTTTAACAGCTGTCAAATGGAAGCCACCCTCAGTTTCTAGAGGTTACCTGCAGTTCCTAGAAACTTCCTCCAGTTCTTTGCCATGTGGACTTCTCCAACATGGCTGCTCACTTCTTCAAGCCCTCAAGAATAAGCTTTAATTACAATATTCTAAGACTGAGTCTTATTTAAGGTAACATGACCTTCTCTCATACCTAAATCCCAAGCTTTGAACCCCGCTCCAATATACCAATTCTTTCAGGTCTTAGGATCCTTGCTAGCTGCTTCCAAACCTCTTTGATGCTACTTGCCAGGCTGTGTACTAGAAAGAGCATAGGATTAAACAAATGAAGTCTTGGAGTCCCATTTAGCTCCTAATTAGTTGTATAACCTTGGGCAAGACACTTAATCTGTCTAAGCTTATTTTAATAATTATAAAACAGGAGGATTAGGCTCGTAGATTTCTAACGGTATTCTTACACTATGCAAAGTATTATAATTGCCTGTTGTATTGATGACAAGGATTCTATCATATGTAGCTAACTGTATGATCCCTGAATGTAGCACACTGTCTGGCACTAGGACAGCTAACACATATTGTAGATTAATAAATGAGTTATTTCTATCTCTGAATATTTCTAGTCAATAAGCCCCATCTGTGCAAGACTTCAAGAGATTTAAGAAAAACCAGGAAAGCAAACAGAACAGCAAAGGAAACCCAAACCACTTACCCAGAAATATTAACCTAACATAGCATCCACAAATTTAAAATGACAATCAAGTACTACTAGATATACAAGGAAAGCTAACAATATGAAAGAAAAATGCCTCCCCACCAAAAAACAAATAGGAAAAAAAAAAAAAAAGGAGACCTCTAGGCGAAGCAAATCATTCGATCAGAAGAGAACTTAAACAACAAAAATTAAAACAATTAATTACTCAGAGGCTTTTGAGAAGTACAATAATATATACACAGAATAAGAAAATAATGCTACATTAAATGGAATAATCAAAGACAAAGTGAAGAAATAATCCTAATATGTAAAACAAAAATATAAAGACAGAACAAAAAAAAAGAAAAAAGGGAAAAACAATTTGATACCTCCAACTTCCAACAGTAACAGAATTAGGGAGGACAAAGAAAATTAAGAAAAAGAAATCAAAGAATGTTTTCCTGAGCTAAAGCAAAAAAGGGCTGTAGAAACACTAAGCAAGAAAGAAAAGTAACACGACCCTAATACTTGGTTCAAAGCTAGTCACAATACTGTAAGTACAAATAATTGATTTCTCAACTTTACAAATCAATCTTACCAAAAAAATGTAAATGTCATGGAAGAGAATATAAATTCTATCAAACTTGACATTGTTAAAATAACACCACAACTGACAGAAGCTTAGCTACCAGTGGGTGTAGATAAGGTAGAAGGAAGGATTGGGGCAAGAATAATTGCATCTTCGCATAGTTTAGAGTTCGAGGATAATGTAAAACTTTACAAGAACAAAAAATAGAGATGTAAGAAAGTGATTTAAAGTGTAAAAGTGACAGATGAAGTAAACATTTTAAAAGACTAAGTAGTAAAGTATTAAGTGCCTCTATAAATCATGTTTTTTTATTTTGTTTTTTGTTTGTTTACTTTGAATGAAAAAGAAAGTTCACTAATAGCGGAGACAGTTGTGGAGTCCTTAACCCGAAATCCACAGACTGTAGAGTATTTTATAGAGAGAAAAGCCACAGCTTTCATAAGATTATCAAAAGATTATATGACCCTAAAAAAGCTAAGAACCACTTAAAAAGTATATGTTATTTTCTCACTGAATTGCTTTATAAATATATCCCTAGAAACAATCTATCCTAAAACTAAGTAACATCTGAATTTTATTTATTTAAAGGCTACCTTATTACAAAAAAGTATGTAGTACAGTTTGTAATAATATAGACACTGCAAAAAGACTGAAAAAGACTTAAGTCAGGCAATCAGGATGGAAGTAAAATAATGTTAGAAATAAAACTATGTAATATCGGGGATGCCAAAAAAATGTAAACACATTTAAGCGATGTTAAGAGTGCCATAATCAGAAGTGTCTAGACACTTATGGTAACCATTTTGAGCACCTCTTGTAACTGCAGAAGTCAAATGTGACTTGTGTTCATCTTGCTGAGTAGTACAATTTTAATAGTTTTTTCCTTTCTTAAAATGTGGGCCATTGTTTTTGTTAAGCACTGGCCAGGCCATGTGTTCACTGAGCTTTTGTTTCCTAAGCTTTGGCCCCCTCCCATATGTTGGGAGGGGTGATTCTTTTTTCTTTCTTTCTTTCTTTCTCTCTCTCTTTCTTTCTCTCTCTTTCTCTCTCTCTCTCTCTCTCTATCTCTCTCTCTCCCCCCTCTCTCTCTCTCTCTCCCTCTCTCTCTCTAATTCACTTTCTAAATACATTATATTTTCCAATCTAAAAAAAAAAAAGTGTATATATTTTTTAGGTACCCTCTATGTTCATATACCATGTAGTTCAGTACCCATTCAAAGCAAGTTTATTTCTGCACTTTCTAGCAGTCAAGTAAAAATGGAAATATGCTTAGAGACAAGATTCAGAGTGTCCATTAAAATTACACCAGTGGCTGTTGCCTTGCAAACTCTTGTGTGGCCATGTACTCTGAGCTATTTGGCCCCCTCCCCCACCTTGGGGAGGTGAATATTCTCTCTCCCTTCTCTTTCTCTAATTTACTTTTAAATATACTTTTCTTTCTTTGGCAATAAATAAATCAATAAAATTACACCAGTTGGTAAAAAGACACACGAATAACCCTAGTACTGTATCATACTACAGATGCAGTCAACAGTAAAAACTAAAAATCTCTCCAAGAAGCTTTAAGTTCAAAAGTTACAAGGAAGAGAATGAAAAAATTCATCTTGAAAACTTAAAAATTAAGCATCCATTAGAATAAAAATTAAAAGAAGAATCACAGAGTTATGCCCTGTTTACAATTTCTTATAATACAAGTAAAATAGTTATTTATACTGCTTGAGGATACTTTAATTTTATAAGAGATATTGTCCTTTAACTGAAGTCTTAATTCATTTACTACAAAAATAATAAATATACATTGAGTTAATGTAGCATGAAGCCACACGTGTGAATAAAAGGTAGTAAAATAGTTACAACATGATTGATTCTATAATTACTCTCAGTTTACTGACTTAAGTATCTACATTAAAAAGACAAGAAGTTCATCAATAGAATACTTTTTAAAAATATCCTCAAGAATAAATGAACAAATATGAATAATCAATTTATTTGCTTTCATAAACAATTATAATTTTCATATAATTAATATCCACTAATAAAGATAAAAATGGGCTGCTAAATACAAAAAACATTAAACATAATCTGATTATATGACTAGAAATGTATGTCACTGGCATACTTCTAATTTGATGATCACTAACGAATCTTGAAAACAGAAAACAGAAAATCAGATTCTCTAATCTGTGTGACCCAGTCTTTACAGAGCCAGCTGACCTCTTTAAGGTTGCAAACTAGATAAAACAGAGAAAACAGTCTGAGAAAGTATCAATATTAAGTATTAAAAGTCTTCCATGGGTATCTTTTAATGTTTAGCATGTTATTTAATATTCTTTAAAAGTATAAAATTACATGAATGGAAATTTGAAATTCAAATTTTATATTCAAATGTTACTTGTCACAGCATTGGGTTTCTACTGCTTTGTTATCTCAAATGAAAAAGTCCAAATTTAGTATATGAAATAATTCATTCAGTATTTCAAACACTTTATTCAGTCTCCATAAAAATTACAATATATGTCTTCTGCTTTCTCCAAAATTTAAATGAGTAAGGATATTTGTGATGTGATGGCTAGCCGTTACATCACATGCTTCTATTAGCAGCAAGTGTCCCAGTTACTGGTTTCTGGCATTAGTTCAACTGTGGTTGTCTAAGAAAAAATAAACACTTATTTTTAAAAGCAAATCATTAACTGTAATGTCAAAAATGGAGATCAATTTCTCTAATTACATGCTACAGAAACTTTCTTTTATCTCAGAAAGATTTAGTAACTATCATTTACAGCACTTCATATTTTTGAAACTTGATTTCAGTGATGTCCCTTGTACATTCCTGTTAAGATCCAGGAATTTCTAACTTTTAAAAATTATCACCCAATTCTATTAGAACAGTATTCTCCAAACTAGGAATCAGGACCCAATAATGAGTCATTAAGCCCATTTAATGGGTCTTAGGCAACAGTTTTTTGTTGTTGTTGTTGTTGTTGTTGTTGTTTTGAGTTGGAGTCTCACTCTGTCGCCCAGAGTGGAGTGCAGTGGCACGCTCCCAGCCACCGCAGCCTCAACCTGCTGGGCTCTGGCGATCCTTCTGCCTCAGCCTTCCAAGTAGCTGGAACTACAGGTGCGCGCTACCACGCCTGGCTAATTTTTTTATTTATTGTAGAGATGAGGTCTCGCTAAGTTGCCCAGGCGGGTCTCGAACCTGCGGGCTCAGGCAATTCACTCATCTCAGCCTCCCAAAGCGCAGGGTTACAGGCTGAGCCACCGAGCCTGCCCAGGCAACAGTTTTTAAAATGAAGTAATATGAAGCAGAAAAGAAAATGGAGTGCACATATGTAATAGGGATAAGTCACATTTAAGGAGATTTTTTGTTCTTTAAACTAACGTATATGTATGACTGGGTCACAATGTAAAATATATTTCTGTGGGTTGTGGTCAAAAAGGTTTCTACAGTTTGAAAGCTACTATATTATGGCATAGGCATACCAAAACATATGCTATAATCAGTTATAATTAAGTCAATTTCTAAATAAGAAACCTTATTAAAATTTAGATTTCCTCAGTATAAATATTACAGGAAGTCTAATTAATATTCTAATTATCCAGGACTGACTGTTTTCCAATAACTAAGATAAGGCTGTTTCATAGGTCCTCAAAATGTCTTTTGTGCCTTCCATTTTCAATTTTACAAATGAATTTACAATCCCATTGGTAATACCTTTATCACAGCCAATGTATCAATAGTTGGAAGGTGAGGATATATTTAATTTGAAAATACCCAAAATCCTAAGCATTTATTACATATTAACCCAAGGAAGAGCAACCTCATTCCCTGCCCCTTTAAGAATGATAGAAATAAAAAATCAAGCAGAGGTCATGCTAAATTTATATTACTGAAATACATATTCACCATACCAACCTCTATGAGCAGGTCATCTCACTATCTATAATCAGAAACTTCATTATAAACCCTAATCACAGCAATGATATAAAATGTAAACTGCAAGCCATCAAGGAAAGTCATGTTCCATTTTGGGACACTTACTCTCACTCAACAAACATTTATTGAGTAGTTACCGTGTACCAGACACAGGTCTAGTTACTGGAAATACAGCAATGAACTTGCCCCAAAATCAGACCTCTCAATTACCTATCTGCTTTCATGACCCACAATTTTTGTAGTACACTTTTTATATTGATTTTTTAAAAAATATTCTTTTGTACCTCAGGAAGACCAAAACAACTGATTTGCAGGAGTATGTTTTATCAAGTCACTGCAAAGACAAAACTATCAAACACTGAACCAATGCTCCTAGGAAAAACACAGGGTAAAGTTCTTGCCAGCCTCTGGTTACAATCAATCAATACATAGCCTTGTTTTATGTTATGTTCTGTCTAAAGACACCTCACTTAATATATCATTTTGATTCACTTACATTGAACTCATGTCTAACAGTACCTGCAACTCATGCCTGAATTAAGCTTACTTAACACAGGTATTTTCTCCATAAGGCACATCACAGCTTTCTTGCACTTAGGAACACTAGACAGCACTTCAGCAATAAGATTGGGGGCCACTTTAAACAGTGAAATTACCAGATAAAAAGCACTGAATAGTCTCTTCAGAAAGCAGAGAATCACCTTATTAAAAACTACAGTCAGCAATATGCATGTCGGGTGACTCAAAATGTTTGTCACTCTGTGTATGCACATGTCTGTAAGTGACTGGAACAGCACCAAGATTATAATAGATTTGGGGGTTACAAATAAATTTTAGCAAGCAGAATTTGCAAATATGAAATCCCTGTGAATGAGAACAAATTCTAATTGATGAGAATTTTCTCTTTAAAAGTACTGCAGCTAATACATAAGAAATGACAATTAACTAGCACTATTATGCAACTCCCAGTATATGAATGAACTAGGCAAATATCATCAATGACTGCTAAAATCACCAAAAAAGACAACTTTTTAATCTTCCCAATAAAAGAAAAAAATGAAACTTAATTTTATCAAACCTCTACATCTCACTGCCAATTTAGAGGCCAGATGGGAGACAACGTTTTTACTCTTTAACATTAAGATACTCCATTTGTTAATCTGATGTCCTCAAGGGCAAGGATCATATTTTATTCAACTCTGTCTCCCCAGTGTCTACTATAATATAAAGCAGGCAACACTGGTTAAAAGTTTATTGAGGAAATGAGTGAACTGAATGAATGAATGAACAACCTCTTAAAAATATAAGAAGGTTAATTTACATGGTCACCTCTTTTTCAAATAAAGGAGAAAAGAGGAAAAGTACAAGCAGGTGGGCAATTTAAATTTATAGCTTTAAGAAACACTGCCAGAAGTGAAATAACATCCCACAAATCACAAGTCATTTATTGAAATTTTTAACTTTTCAAAACAAAGCTATGAACCAGAAGGAAAAAGAAAATCACTGAAGGTCACAAAATGCATATTTTCCTCATTAAACTATAAGAGCCCCAAAAATCTTCCTTGATTCAGTTTGCTTTTGTTTTACAGTAATTCTAAATAAGTTTATAATAGAAATCAAATTAAAAGAAAAATTGAAGTGACTAGTAAAAATATGACAGAAAACAAGGAAGACAACCTTATACTCATCAATAAATTTGCAGACATCGCTGAACAACAGCAAACTTTATAACTTTATGTTCAGGAGAGGCCTGAATCAACAAGAAAATATTTAAATCAGTGAAAACAGTACTACCTTGTAAAGTTCATCTAACAAGTCTTTTCTTCTAATACCAGATAAATGAGAAAGTACATTGAGAAGTCAGTGGCTGTATCACACACGGTTCTCTTAACAAAGTCTTTCTTTTGAACTACAGTGCTATTTTTGTAATTTATAAAAACATATACCTAAAGGCCAGGCATGGTGGCTCACACCTATAATCCAAACACTTTGGGAAGCCAAGGCAGGAGGATCACTTGAAGCCAAGAGTTTAAGACTAACCTGGGCTAAAAAAGCAAGCCCTCATCTCTACAAAATAAAAAAATAAATTTTTTAAAAAATTAGCCAGGTACAGTGGTGTGTACCTACAGTCCCAGCTACTTGAGAGGCTGAGGTGGGAAGATTACTTGAGCCACTGAACTCCAGCCTGGGTGACAGAGAAAGACCCTGTCTCTAAAAAAGAGTACGTGGATGTATCTACAAATATCTGCCTAGTGTATGTAAAGATCACAAATTTAAATGGTTCATTCAAGGGTATTGGAGTTTGTGTATTTTAATTGTGAAGCTAGTATTGTCAACTCTCATCACAGAACAGACTGAGCAATATAACTGAGAATAAATTGTAAATAACAAGTTAACAACTACAAAATTCTAGAATGAAATATGCAACAGGTAACAAAAACAAGCTGAAAGTACAACTACCTCTCCAAAGACAGTATTTCCTTCTTCCCAGTGAAATTAATAGAATCCTTCCCCAAAGTATGATAGCCTGAAGATAGAGACAGAGAATTGAAACTTATACCCCAATATGAGCGCCAGGGTTAAAAGCCTACTTTTTCTTACCGAGATCAGGGCTACATGACTTAAGCAAGAATAGTTCCACAGCACAATGAAGATTAAATTCACTGAAAAATGAGACTCCCCTAAATCATTCTCTATATGACAATGTATAGCAATAAAGATATCATATTCAGAATTATGTTACTATCATGATACTGCTGGTATACAATCATATCAACAAACCAAAATAATTCAATATAGCCAACTTAAGTTTCAGGAAACGCTTATTACTGGAACTTTTCTTTATCACTGGTGGGAAGGAATATGGTACAGCCACTTTGGAAAACAGTTTGGCAGTTTCTTGTAAATTTGTCATATAACCCAATGATCTCAATTCTAGGAACTCATCCAACAGAAATGAACACTTACCTTCACCAAAATACAAACAAAACTGCATATGAATAATTATAACAACTTATTCATAACCATCAAAAACTGGAAACAAGTGCTTACACTGATGAATGGATAAATATGGTGAGGTATATCCATACAATGGAATATTGCTCGGCTGTGAAAAGAAACCACTAAGACATACAATATAAATGGATCACAAATGCATTCTGCTAAGTGAAAGAAACCAGATTCAAAAGGCTTTATAACATAGGATTTAATTTTTATCCAACCTGAAAAAAGCAAAATTACTGAAAGAGAAAAAACAGGTCAGTGGCTACTAGGATTTGGAGGAGCTGACTATAAAGGGGCAGGCAGCATAAGGAAATGTTTTTGGGGGGGTGATGAACTCCTTTGTATTTTGATTACCACAGGAATAAATTTTAGAGAGAAAACTGTTTATCTAATATAAAAAATAGCTTAAAATCATAATTAACTGAAATGCTAAAAAATAAAAAGGGGGAGTATTTCCTTTAAATGGTCTGGCCATCCATAGATACATTTAACTTCAACTTCAGCCATTTATTTATTTTGTTTGTTTTGAGTCAGAGTCTCATTCTGTTGCCCAGGCTGGAGTGCAGTGGCACACAGCTCACTACAGTCTTGCTCTCCTGGGTTCAGGCAATCCTTTAGTCTCATTTTCCCAGGTAACTGGGACTACAAGCACCCACCATCACACCCAGCTAATTTTTTAATTTTTTTGTAAAGATGAAGTCTCGCTATGTTTCCTAGGCTGATCCTGAACTCCTGGACTTAAGTAGTCCACCTGTCTCAGCCTCCCAAAGTGCAAGGATTACAGGCATAAGCCACCATGCCCAGGAACTTCTGCCATTAAATTTTTTTTTAATCTTTCTATAAAGTATTTCTATTTTTAAGCCTGAGCAACTAAGTCTGATGCTTGTATTCATTATTTTATTTAAATTGGGGTCAATTTATTTGTCTGGGATTTGTCTGATACAATTGTGACAATGCAAAGTAAATTAGTTTAGGATGAACTTGGTCCCTCAGGAAGTATTTAATCAAGGTTCTTCCATATTAAAAGTCTCCCTAATAAAAAGGATGAAATCCATTCATTCAACAAACAAGAGGCCTATACTGTGTGCCAGACACAGGAAATACAAATGGCAAATAAGACAAATCACAGTCCCCAACATCCACAGTTTAAACAATGATAGTATGATATGTACTACAATAGAATTACAGTACTTTCTGAGCACATAGCAAGGGAATATAACCTAACCATGTAAATTCTAAATCTTATTTTTGAGGTGAAGAATGGCAAGGGACACACACTTCCATTAGGATCTACAGAGTGCCTGGTTCCTTGGTTGAAAACAGAGTTTACAAAGCATGCAACATGAGTACTCATCATCCCATCACTCTTCAGTGTTTAAGGATGGAATAAGAGCAAAGAGATCACATACACAAAAAACTCTCCCTGCACAAACTGTACACATACTCTCCTGTAGCAAGGTCCTCTTTAGGGAACTATGGTCCTAGAATATGCAGTTTATTTTTGTCACCTTTCTGGCTAGCAGGAAATTTCACTGATACAAAAATGCCATAATTATAAGGTTTTCTTCTTGGAAAAATATTATTTTAAAGAAGGAGGAGGAAGGAAGAGGAAAAGAAAAGAGAAGAATTAGAGAGTATGAGAACAGGAAACGAAGGCAACAAAAAATACGGCAAAGTAGGAATAAAGATCTTTGCAAGCCGGGCTCCGTGGCTCAGCCTGTAATCCCTCGCCTTGGGAGGCTGAGGTGAGTGGATTGCCTGAGTCCGGGGGTTCGAGACCTGCCCGGGCAACTTGGCGAGACCTCATCTCTACAACAAATCAAAAAAGAAATTAGCCGGGCATGGTAGCACGCGCCTGTAGTTCCAGCTACTTGGAAGACTGAGGCGAAGGATTGCCGGAGCCCAGCAGGTCGAGGCTGCGGTGGCCGGGAGCGGCCACTGCACTCCAGTCTGGGCGTGAGACTCCAATTCAAAAAAAGATCTTTGCAATGAAATCTTAAAAGCAAATTAAGGAAGTTAGGAAGTTTAAGGAAACTAAAACAGCGGCATTACAACCATACCCCTCCTTTTTGTTTTTAAAAAAGGAAGCCAACGTATGTAAAAAGAGGGCTGCCTACAGGTACTTTGGCATGAAGTTATCATGTGCAAAGGTAAAATTATATAACCACAAGGACTAAAAAGAGCATTTGATGAATACTAAGCTATGCCAACATTACCTGAAACATTTTCCATCTCAAGCATCCTAACTACACAATGTTTCTGGGACCATAGTGGGACCCACCGAACTAGGGTTAGTAACTTTGTGTCAAAAAAAAAAAAGGCATTCAACAACTATTAAAGAAACCAACAAGATTAAAATATAAAGCCTCTTGGTATGTATATACATAGAATTTTTTTAAAAAGCAAAGTAAATTTACTAGCATCTTAGTGAAACTCCATCAGAGAAGTAAGATACAAAGTAGTTTCTATTAAGGGGTAGATTCAAATTAACATCAGCCCACAGTTCCTTTTGTAAAGTTCTTACACTCAAACATGACTTGGATTTCAGAATATCTGGAACCTTTTGACTAGTGATACAGTGTATATGCACCATATGTTTGTTTTTTTTAACAGCCCTAAAGAAGGCTGGGATGGCATAGAGAAGTTTGGAAAAGCACACTTAAAGTCAAGCATTTGCTATTTCCACAGTGAAACCTACAAATACATGAAATAAAAGGAATAATTCAGAACAGATTTTGTGACAAAATTCATCTGTACCAAACATACAAAAAAAAGTTTTGGTTTTCAAGCATTTACTGTTGATAAGGAATTATGGTCCAATAGAACAGTACCCATTACTCTTTACTATGTGCCAGTTTTATTGTGGTATTTTGGTGATCCCAAATAATTCTAAAAATCTCCCATTGGTTCAAACACATGTCCTCTAAACCCCTACCCAGTGTTAAATTTCTCTACCACAAATTCTCCTATCCGGGCAGTTGTACTCAATTCAATTTTGCTAAATTCAATTTCACCACCATGCAAAAAGTGTTCATTGAACTGAACATATTGAACTCATCCTAAAATGGCTTGCTCCCAATTTGTCACAGGAAAAATGCTGTTAACTGGTAAGGATGTTCCTGACCCAGGAAACAACATCAAATGAGCCACAGAAAGGATCCAATTTGTCTTAAATATGAGTATCAAGATATAATAGCCCTATAAAACCCCATCATCATAGTGTACTTATGTGTATACATTTGCTGACTATATGCAATATAGACAATATACTATAACTAAGGTAAAAATATTTTCACTGAGGGGGAAAAACAGAGACAGTTCCTCATCGACAATGGTATAAAAGGGAGCAAAGCAGAAGAGGCAGTTATCCTAAACAGTCATTAAGGCCTCTTCTATACTGATGTTCCATAAAAAATATGGCTCGTTGATATTGTAACTATAATACATATAACCTAAAATGACCTATAACATTTTATTAGCAATCCTTCTTGTCTTCTTATACTTTATACAAACTTTAAAAACACCACTTAGGTCTCCAGGAGCATCTGAATTGATGTCTTAATTTATTCTTGATAAATTTCCCTTTAACAGACTTTCCAAGCTTTACAAATCCTCTAACTTTGAGGCCATACTTATAAAAGATGGCTAATGAGCAATGTATACAGTGGCCTCACTAAGGATGCTAAGGTACAGTCAACACACATATCTGTGGATTCTGCATCCGTGGAATCAAACAATCATAGGTTGAAATATTTAGGGGGAAAAAAGTGTCTGTACTGAACATGTTTAGTTTTTTTTCCCCCTTATCATTATTCTCTAAACAATAGAGCATAGCAATTATTTACATAGCATTTACATAGCATTAGGTATTATAAATAATCTAGAAATGACCTAAAGCATAGGGGAGAATGCACATAGATTATATTGCAAAATATACTATGCCATTTTATGAAAAGGACTTGAGCATCCTTGATTGGTATCTGTGAGGAATCCTGACACCAATAACAAGTTAACAACTGTATAACGCTATAAAGAGAAGTCACTTCTTTAACCTGATCCTCTGGCTAATATTTTCTATGCACTTCTTCTTTATCATCTTCATACCCCTATTATCAATTTTTTAAAAAATCTTGAAAATACAATGAAGCCTTTTTTTTTTTTTTTTCAGTTAAGAGCTAAGTAAGAGGTGTGTGTAAAGAAAAGGAAGAAGTCTGTCATTTTCAACCCTGCAGCACACTCTAGTAGCCTGTAGAAATCCTAAAATACATCAATGTTCTGGCCTCATCTCCAGATTCAAATATAAATTAGCAGGGGCAGGATCCCAACATCTGTCTTACAAGACACTTTTACTGTGAAGTTGGGCTGAGAACCACTGGTACAAGCTGTTTTTTTCACAAACCCTTCTCTCTTCTCATCTGTTAGGTGTTAGTACTCCCAGCCCTAAAGCAAGGATCACAAGAACTATCTTCTAAATAGTTCATTTTTCTTCTCTCACTTTTTCACCAAAAAAATTATTAATTTTCTATTGGAAGATTTTTTTAACAAGTGCAAAAGTAGAATTCATTTTAGCTTATTTGATATTCTCATTGCCAAATGTTCATGCTTTTTCAGTCTTTCAAAAACTACCTTCATTAGCGGGGTATTAAAATAAACAGTAAAGCACACAATTAATAAGCAAACATACAATACAGAATCCAGCTATGAACTTTCAGTAGATTGTCAGAAAATATTCAAAAGTATTATCTTACAGAACTGACTTTATTTTGATACTTTATTAACTACAAACACTTGCAGAATCCCAATTATATAAAACTGTATTACCCACAATCTATTCTGACACTCTTATGATAGAAAAAGAACTCAGTAAATATCATTTTTCTCACAATGTAAACTGGCATCACAAGATTCCACATCTTTAAGATTTACATTTCTGGGTGGGTACAGTCATTCATATTGTTATCAGACTCCCTAAAATAAAGTAGAAAGTAAAATAATATTTTATTAAAAATATGTATCTATAAACACCAGTGTTTTTTTAATGTCACCTACAACTGATACCTACTAGTTTCAACTCCAAAACAATACTAGGTTGTTTTTGTACCCCAAATTAGGGTTTTATTAAAAGATCTTGTAGCCACATATTTACACCATGAATTTTCTCTTCTCTCCCTATTACATTACCTAATATATTTGCCTGCCACTTGGAAGTATTTATTGCTAGAATATAAAAGATGTATTTTGCAGAAATAGAAAATAAACATGACACACATTGGTGTAAGAAAAAAATATTTTCACTTCCTCTTTTACTAAAGGAAATTCTGAATATAATTTTAACTCTAGCATATTACATTCTTATATACTAAAAAATTGGTTAACAGAATAACCTCAAGATATTCAGAAGTCCACTATTTTTATAAAGTATTTTATAAAGTATTCCTGTACCAAAAGTTATCATATGGCCAACTTCAACTTAAAACTTTAAGGTAAATAATGTTAATAAATCCAATTTTAAAAATTAAAAAAACCATAAAGTACCAATGCATTTGAAGTATACTCTATTCAAGGTAATACACAATGAAAGCAATTATATGTGAAAATCGAAGTTGGTAGAAAACATACCCACCAGATTCTATTTTCTTTACTAAAAACCAAAAAAGATTTACTATTTTACCTGATGGTAGAAATAATGCATAGTCATACCTGGAAATTAAAGCAATACAGAGAAGTATAAGTATATACATGAAAATCATTCTAAATCTTGCCATTTATAAATAACTGCCATTAACACAGTCTTTCAGAAGGTGGGTAAATTTATTCTGCATATTTACAATCATACTTACATGTATCTATGTATATGTATATATGCACATATATTCCTTTCCTTTACATATATTGAAGATAGAGAAATGCTTAAGAAAATTTTCAAGAAAAAAAATTGTTCCAAATACCCATTCTGCTTCTGCATTTTCATTTTTTCATTTGAGCAGGCCAGGTATGAGATTATTTAGTATATATGTGTGTGTTTCTGTGAGGTGCTGTTATTGTTGTTGACTGCTTGAGGGGAAATCAAAAAATTTGTCTGATTGCCTGTGTACTTTAAAAAGGAAAACAAACACCTCTGGTTAAATTTTCCAAAGCCTGAGAACACAGGTATCTGTACTTAATGTGAATGGAGAACTGACACAGTAGCAGCCCATGGTCCTCAGCAAAACTGTAAAGCAGACAAGATTACTTTTATGGTCTCCCACTTCTTAGTCAGAAAGAGCACTACACTAGTCAGTAGGATATGAGCGTCCTACTAACCAGGTGTGTGACTTGAATATTTCACTCAACCTTCCTATGATTCATTTCAATTCTAAAGTTTCTGTGTCTCCTCTGCCTCCCGTTCCACTCCCATCTTCACTGTTCTAAAAATACACAAAAACCAGCCCTTCCTCCTATCTCACTAGGATTCCATGATTCAAAGTAAACTCTTCTGACCAGCAAATTCCCATTTCTTCAAGCACTTATTCTCCTCTAGGAACAAAGTAATTTGATGAGATCAAAAGTGGGCAATTTTTTGGTGAGGAGGGAAGGCAGCAACAGAAAAAAATTTTAAATAAGTTAATAGGAACAAATTTTTTAGTTTAAAATTAAAATAGCTTTGTGAGTTCCATGGAAAAGATTTATAATCTTTCAACTTAAATCACCTATTTTATTGACTCAAAGTTAGTCAATAAAAAAACCAGCAGTAAGTATTTAGCTCTTAAAATATTCAGACCTGAGTATATTTAAGATAGCAACATGGATGCAGCTTTCTAATCTTTCATCTAATACATTTGTACAAAACTTTAAAGTTCAAAGTGCATTCATATGCATTATTTATTTTCATTCTCAAAACAAGTAGAAATAGTGGTCACTATTGATTATTTCTCTTACATCCATTTCCCCATATTCTTCCTTCCTACAATTTTTAAAAAATATCCTCCTTCTACCATGTAACTCAGAAAAATGTTACCCCATCACTAGTTGCAAGAAATATCTCCTGAGTAGTAGAACCAACCATGATAACCTTATTCCCCTTGTCATAACTAGTTAGGAGAGTACGTGACCTAATTCTGGCCCATAAAATATGAAGAGAACAGTATTCTAGTAGGCCTGTGCAAAAGGGAGAGACACACAGGAAGAAAAAGCTCCACTCTTTCCTCTACAGCCAATGCATACGATCTTGCTGCCAGCCCTATGATAAATCCAATACGCAGAGGACACAAAGACGATCAAATCATAAAGAGGGAGACCAGAGTTCTGAATTATCAGCTTGGAGCCACTCACCCAACCTTCATACTTCAACGTTCCATTTCAATATTTCAGCCATTGTAATGTGGCTGACACTAAGATGGCATAAGAAATCAGATGAGGGACCATATTGGGAAATATATGAGAAACACAGATGGATCACTTGACCAGATAATTAAACAATTCACTCTAAGGGGTGAACCTCTGGCAGATTCAGGAATAACAGAATCTTATTTTAATGAGGATACTATTAAATAAATCTCTAGGAGATAGTGTAAACCAGAAAAGATAATATTTTAGAAATAGACACCCTCTGCAATATATTATTATTAATCAACAGTTCTTAAGTTAGCTTTAAAAGGAAATTGTTTTTAAAAATCTATGAAACCTAAACATTTTATTGCAACTAAAACATAAAAATATGCATTCATAAGGCAATCTTATAATACAGGGTCAAAGACTATTTCTTCAATTTTGGGTCTACTGATAGACAATCTATTGTATTTTTCTGGCAAAAACCACACTCATAGCACATCACCTGTGATTTCCAGTTTCTGTTTCTTAAAATACAGGAAGACATTTCATAAACACTTTAAAAACAATCTTATTGCAGAATCTTTTTAGATTATTAGGTGTTTTTTCTCCTTTAGCATTTAAAACTATTTCACCCTCACCTATCCCAACTGTAATTGATTTTGGTACTCACCTGTTTTCAAAGACGCCAACTGGTTCTCATACAAACACCTTTTTGCCCTCAGAGTTCACTGAATAATGTTTCATTAAACTATGTAATTATAACATCAAGTGCAACTGCCATAACAGTTTGTTGGGTACAAACACAAATGATTCTTGGTAAGTATACAATAAATAATGGGAATAAAATCTCAAAAGAAACTAGATAGTAGTCTGTCACTCAATGTAGCAAGAGCATCAATCATAATCCTACAGAAAGAATGAAGAGCATAATTTACTATCATGAGTAGGTTAAGCAGAGGTTAGTTAAGAGATTCTCCTCTAATAGGGTGTTCCCAAGAATCTTTGGTTATCTACCCATTAGTCAACCCTCTAACCATTAATATATATCAGCAACTTTTGAAATGAAGGAAAGATTTACACAGTGCCGACTACATGGCAGGCATCACATAGTCCTAAGCACTTTATATTATTTTTCTCAATTCTGATAAGATCAAAATGACAGATTATTCTTTTTTTTTTCAAATTTAAGTATCAGCTAAAGAAAGTATTCCAGGTAGCATAAAGTTATCTAAATAAATGTAATAAATTTGAATACAACTTCAATCTGACATTACTATACTAGAGAAAAAGGCATTTTTGAGTTTATGAAAAATATCATGAAATTTTACCTAATTTTACAGAAAATAATAAAGAATGTGGACATGATTTAGCGATATGGACATGTCTTAACCATAAACTTTCATTAAACTAAATTATAACTATGTAATATATCACCAGTAAAGAGAATGATCAAAAAATATGCCTTGCCTCCCAAATACACGAAATCTTGCATTTATTTTTAAGAATTTTTTCTCATAACTAAGATGATAGGCAGGAAGTGGCAGAAGGAAATATAACCTATCACTTACTATGGTCTAAGAAAAAATTGGTACATATTTTCCTTAGGGCCCAAAATAGGAAAGAACCCCAAACATTTATAGTTTCTAAATCTCAGCTTTGAGAAGGGAGCGAGAAAAAAACACATCTAACAGCAGCCTCCAATGTGTCTCTAAAAGTTACATCTCTCCATATGTATCTCTCATTTCATATTTTTTAGTAGCTCAGAAGCCCTCCAAATTCACTTCACATTAGTAGATTTCTACACATTAAGAATCCCAAGTAGGTTTTGTCCTGCAGATCAGCACCAAGGTGATGTTCTGAGGTAGCTTAAGTTACCAGAACCATACTGTCTGCACCTACAGAATCCCTACAATTAGAGAAAGACAGCCACTTCCATAGAAATTACATCTTGAAGAACCAACACTCAGATACCGACAAACAGTATCAATTAATACCACTAAAGTGCCCACTGCTTGAGAAAAGTCAAAAAAGGAACAAGATGGAAGATTAGAAAAAAAGGATCATTGGTGATCTAAGATTTTGAAGTCAGAAAAAAACTGATTCAAGTATGTACTCTGCTACTTCTAAGACCTAACTTCAATAAGTTACTTAAACTCTAGAAGACCGTTTCCTGCTCTCCAAAATGAGGGTTATATCACCTAACTCAAAGAGTTGTCCAAAAGTATCATTTATGGCCTCTACACAAAGTAGGCATTTAATAAGTTATAATAGGTATTGTTGTCACTGGGAGGTTCAGAGAAACATAAGTTAAGTGTGCACAGCCTTTCTGAATGCTAAGAGCAGAGGCCGGGCTAGGTGGCTCAGCCTGTAATCACAGCACAGTGGTAGGCTGAGGCAAGTGGACTGCCTGAGCCCATGGGTTCGAGACCAGCCTGGGCAACTTGGTGAGACCTCATCTCTACAATACATCAAAAATTAGCTAGGCGTGGTAGTGCACGCCTGTGCTTCCGGGTACTTGGAAGGCTAAGGTGGAAGGATCGTGGAGCCCAGCAGGTTGATGATGGGGTAGCCATGAGTGTGCCACGGCACTCCAGCCAAGGTGACAGAGTGAGACACCAACTTAAAAAAAAAAAGGAGAGGAATAATTAAAAAAAAAAAAAAAAAAATCAAACAATCTTCCCTGGAACATGATTCTATGCACACTTAGAAACTGGTGTTGCAAGGGTGATATTTTTCTAAGCACTCCTTTGATAATGATTAAGTTTGTGGTTAGATCATTTTAGAATCATCTAATAACTAAGATGACTAAAACCTCACATATTTATCTAGAACTGGAAATTTCTCATTTTATCATCTCACTGTTATACTCAATAAACTTTATGTACAGATTGCTTACATTTCACTTTATCCATAGCAAATCTCACCTATTAACAGTAATATCCAATGATCTATATTTTGTTATTTAATATTTCAGCATTCCATATATTTAGTTTGATACATCTTTTTTGGGAATGCCTTTGAAACTAAACTACCACTCATTTCATTCTGAAAAAAAAATCTGAAACTGATAAACCAGAATAAGTCTATTCCCAGCATGGAGGAGATCACAGGACGAATCAGAGGGGACACGAAGAGGTAACTGGAAAGCATCCCATTTCTTCCTGAGTCACATTTTTACAATCTGGAGTTATTTCATGTATAACCAATAACCAGATTATAAGACACACCTATATTCAAATTCAAATAAAGAAATATAACAAAACCATGTCTAAACTATTTTGGATTCTGTACTTTGCTGCTTTCCTCCAGTAGCACAAATGATAGCAAATTGACTATTTTGTTATCATTTGTTTCTTTAAACTTACTGTCCTTATTTGCCCACCTACTATCAGCACAGAATTTATACACTTGGACCTTCACACCTCAAACTGACTCATTTTTAAATACAAAATATTCTGAACTTCCATGGCCTGACCTCCAACTGCTTTCAAAGCTTCCTCTCCCACAAAGACCTCCTGGCCCAGCAGCCTTCTGTCCGACTCACCAGGCCATGTAACACCCATCCACATGCCTGTGCTCAGGCTGTTCCCGTCACCTAGAAAACTACCTCTCCCAAGCGCCCCCATTTACCTATTAAACTATTTTAAGGCACAGATGGAGTGCTACCAGGCTATACTCATTCATAATTCCCCAGTCAAAATTAGTGTCGTTCACACACACACACCATGCTTCCACGCACTGCTAATAAAACCCATAGGATTCTCGTGTTGAATTATTTCTGTGCATGTCTACTTCTCCCTTGAAGACAGCTACTGCATCTCATTCATCTTCATATTCTTCCAAATGTTCCATTTCACCATATGGGTCGCTTAAGCATCGTAAAGGTCCAGGTTGAATTAAACTATCCCATGATTCTAACTCCACTTTTTTATTTTGAAGAAAGTGATAAATGCCTTTCAAGTATGGGAGATATTAATGCTTACAAATCTAACGATGAAAATGTCAATAATTACATAATACATTAATGTTTAAGCTGATGAATGGCAAAAGAGGTCAATGAGTACCACAAATCATCAGTAGAGATAATCATTTTTCAAGATTCCCCCCGAGAAAGTCTTATATATGTCAACATTAAAACTAATCTTTCTGTTCCCCATTCTAATAATTACTCCTACCTGATACATATCCAGAAATGCAAGCTCACTTAAAGTGTCTGCTAAGAATCTATGCCAAAGCCTACAGTGTATTTGGTACCTTTCTGCCAATACCCACAAACATAATTTTCATCTTTTGCACAACTATTATGGCTAATGTATGCAAAATATGAATATAATTTATCTTAGCTCAGAATACAGCTGAAGCAAAGTTTGTAAGTAACTATGAAAAACAATAAGCACATGTAGAAAGAAAGAAAAAAAGAAAGAAAGAAGGAAACTATTAAGAATGTCACAAATCAGATTTGATTCTTTGTTGGAAAATGCTTTCTTACACTGATTTCACATCTTTATAAATCCAAATCATTCTTATAATTTTTGTAATATTTTTCTTCCAAATTTATTTATGAAGAATGCTAATATTCTTCAAAAAATATATGCAGAACATTAAAAAATAGATATTTTCCATTTTAAAACATATTCCAGCTTAGATAAAGTTCAACATCTCTTACAATCTGTGGGCAAACGCCATTCGTATCAAAAGTAACTGTAAAGTAAAAGAAATGAGTAATAACTTTTTTCTTTATTAAAAATAAGTAGGTGTTTAATTTTCTAATTTAAAGTGGATGGATGCTCTACTAGAAGGCTTAAAAGGGGCCGCTGACTGACCAGCCTGGGAACTCATCACAACAGAGTTAAAACTAATTCACACAGTGTATCAACAGCTATCTCCCACACAGGCTCGCTCTCTCCCCCACCTGAACTTTTCCTCCCTCCCTGAAACAGGAGGTGGGAGAACCGGAAGGATCATGACACAGGCCTAACTATCCCCACCACCAGGAGCACACACATCTCCATCACCATCCTGCTGAAAAGCAACGTGGGGGCTGTGGACCAAGAGAAGCGACGATTCTGAGTGTCACTTCCCCTCCATGTGGGATAAACAAACCAGCACCGTAACAGTAACCATCAGAGTAATTATGTTACCTCTGACGAACGCCTTGGTTAAGTTTTGAGCTAATTCAAAAGCTCTACCAAATAGGCACATCCCTGCGCCCCGCCCCCACCCCTCGCCCCCAACAAACACTCCAACGGGAAGTTTATCCCTGAACTGAAGGCTGGCTCCAGCCACCTCCTTCCAGCAGATCCATGCCTCCTTCCTGCTCAAAGCCCTCACTCCGAAGGTAATTGTCTGGACACCGTCAAGGAGCACGGGGCCACACTCCCCACCTCGGGATCCCTCCCGAAAGAAGCCCCTGCCTCCTCCCAGCTCGCCCACCTCCCCCAGCGCCCCACTCGCGCCGGCCCCACTCGGGCAACTTTTGCACCCAGCCTGGCCCGCCACCCGCGGCCCCCTCCTGCCCACCCAGCCCTCCGCGCCCTCCTCCTCCCCTGCGGCCCCCCACGGCCCGCGCCTCCGCGCCGCCCACCCGAGTCCTCGCCCGCCCCTCCCCCGGGACCCTCGCCCGCAGAGCCGCCCCCGCTGCCCCCACCCCGCCCCGCCCGGGACCCCAGCCCCACCCGGGAGCGACACAGCCGCGGCCGCCCCGGGACCGCCGCCGAACCGGGGCCGGCCGGCCGAGCGCCGACGCGCCGGGGCTTACCTTAGAGGCGCGGCCGCAGGCAGCGGGGTCGGCCCCGGGCGCGGGCGGCGCCCCCCGCTCCGTCAGTCAAGGCGGCGGGGGCAGCGGCGGTGGCACATCACCCCCGCCGGCGGCCGGAGGAGGAAAGCGAGCCACGCAGGGAGGGAGCGAGCGAGGTAGGGGGGACGGAACAAGCGAGGGAGGGATCGCAGCTCGGCTCGGATCCGGTCCCCGCACGACTGCCGGTGCCTCCTACCGCCGCCGCTGGCCGGGGAGTCGCCGCCCGAGCCGCTGCTGTCGCCACCGATGCAGCCGCGAATGAATGCACAGCGGCGCCTCGCTTATCCGGAGGTCAAACATCCTTCTGCCTCGCGCATCCGGATCGACGCCGGACCCGGAAGTGAACACATGGAAAAAAAAATAAAAAAGGAAAGCGTCTCTCTCTCTGGCGGCGGCGGCCCCCGAGCTGCCCGCATCAGCGAAAAGAGCCGAGCGGAGCCGAAGATTACACCGGCCGTCTTGGATTGGTCGGATCGCCGACCGGAAGGGAGGCCGCGCGCACATTGGCTGGCAAGGCCTATAAAAGGCAAGCCACGCCCCCTCCCCTCCTCCGCACGAGCGGTGAGTGAAGGGACGGTGAGCGGCGCTTGTGGTTACAAGTGTTTCTCGGGATGAGGCTGTAGAGAGGCACAGCAGGGTCTACGGAAAGAACTGGAGAAGCTGCTCCGTGGTTTAGGAGAACTACTAAGAATTGAGTGCGCAAAAAGAGCCTTGGGAGTGCCATCGAGCCCAGTCAGGGTGCTGAGGCTTACCCTGGTGTGCTGAGTGCAGTCCTCCTGGTTCCAAAACATCTTAGGGCCTGGCCTAAGAGGATGACATCACTGAGTTGACATTTCCCCCACTCCTTTGTAACGCCAGTACTCTATCAGGGATTCAACCGCTTAGAAATATGAATTGTGGCTCACATTTGCATCTTATTTGCTGTCTGTGAGTACTCTCTTTGTGAACTCAGGTAATCTTCTGAACTATATAGTATGGTATTATGTCAATATTTCAAATGCACCTCCTGAAGTTCTGAGAAGCTAAACATCACTCAGGTCACGAAGTTGTAGAACACAAACTGGAATTGGTGTTTTCCGACTCCACTTTCAGATCCACTCTATCCACATAGAAAGGACAGAGGATTACATTCCTTCCTCTCTCTTTTGCAGTTGGCTAACTGGGAAAGCATTTTAAAAGGCCTCTATGGAAAGTGATCCACCATGAAGGCATTGTAAGAGGACTCTGAAACTATATTTTGTTAAATTGTTATTAATATTACTTATAGCTAAAGTCCTTTCAAAAGTTAGACATTAAGCTGTACGTGATAAATTATAGTCTAGTGCTGTTTTTAAAAATGTTCGTTATCATTTTTATATTATTGATACACTTGTTGTATCAAAAAATTCAGATCGTGTATCTCTCCTCTCTCTCAAAACAAGAAAGCTCCATTGAAACGCACTTTAAAATAAGCAAGGATTTACCTCATACCTTGCTAGACTGATGATGGTAGAGCTAATGTTTTACCTTCAGAAGAGTAGTTAGCATGGAAAGATACCATTTTTAGTTCTGTAGTACAACAGTGCCTTTTTTACCTCTCACGTTCCTCACCAAACTGGAGGTTAAGAAGTGACTGGCATTGCAAGTCTTAGAAGATCAGTGATAAGAATGCCACTTAAGTTTACCATACCATCACTCTGTAAGAGACTAAAAAGCAGCTAAGATTGATGCATGCTCACACTTGTGAATAAATTGCCTAGTCAGATGACATATCCCAAAATTTCATACTTTTCCATCTGCTATATTACAAATTAAATACAGCTTGTTATATCACTTCATGTTTCCTGGAATTGCCACTTTTCAGGTATTTATGTTCTATTAATATTTTTCATTATGATGATAGCATAAATCTGTGTGCTAATGTTGCCACAATCTTTTGTAGTACACTGGAAACTTGCACTTATTAAATTTATCTTTCTCTTCGTGTCCTATAAATGCTTTGTTTCCGAGAGATGAAAAGTAAAGCTGACTATTTTCCTTCCTCTGTAAGCATTGAAACTTCCAAGTGGGAGAAAGAAGGAAATGAAGAAGTTTGATTAGAGTTTTAAGCAGGAAATTATGAGGTTAAGATATTTACTAATGCTTTTCAAAACAAAGGGAGGTGAAACATTCATTTTCTTCTGCCAAACATTTTGTTTAACTCTAATAGTAAACCTGGCATTGGGTTTACTGGCTGATGTAGGATAAGGTCTGAGACATTAATTCTTTATTTTTCAATATTATTTTTAAGGTAAGCTACCTGAAGGAAAAATGTAACTTAAAAAAGTAAATGATGAAATAAAAAGAGGAAAGATGCAAAATAAGACACCGTAATAGTAGCCAGGGGCTGGCATCAGAGCAACATATTTTACTAAGACCAGGAAAACAATTTCTTCTTCAGTCTAGCCTACAGTCAAAGGAAGGGACAGGAAGGATTCTGGGAGAAAGCCAGTCACATACGGCAACTAGATCAGGTTTTTAGGAATCTATCACTTACCAAACTTTTCTTCAGATTGTTATATGAGCACAGCTAGAGTCAAAACACTGGTTTACATCATCCTTGGAAGGAAGATTTCAAGTAATTTTTTAGGTAGAAAAATTAATGTACAAGAATCACTAAACTTTTCTGTGAGATTTTATTATATTTCATAATAATCCTCAGAAATGTTTGATAAAATCATATTTTTTAGGGCTCTTTGTCTTAGCTCAGGCTGCCATAACAAAGTGTCACAGATTAAGTGGCTTAAAACAATAGAAATTTATTTTCTCACAGTCCTAGAGGCTGAAAGTCTGAGATCAGGCTGTCAGCATGATCAGGTTCTAGTAAGATCTCTCTTCCTGGCTTTCAGAGTAGTACCTTCTTCTTGTGCCCTCACATCACCTTTCTTCGGTGTGTGGGCATGGTGAGTGTTCACTCTCTCTTCCTCATCTTAATCCTATCATGAAGGCCCTACCCTCGTGACTTCATTAAAACCCAATTACCTCCCAAAGACCTCATCTTCAAATTCCACCACATTAAAGGTCAGAGTTTCAACGTATGAATTTTGGGGAGACAAAATTCTGTCCATAGCACTTCTCAAAGGAATATTTTCCATGTGGAGAACATATCATCTATAAGTAAAAAAAAATAAAAATGGTAACGGTTAGACAGGGTGTTAGTCAAGGAAGACAAGTTGTAGACAACAGTGTTAAAAACCTCATAGAAAAAAGAATACATTCTTAAGAGAGAGGAATTCAATAAAGAAAACTCCCCATAAAGAAAAGTTATAAACACCATAAAAGAGTAAAAGTTCCTTGCCAAAAACGGTGGCTACATCTTAGCTAGGCAATTTAATTTTTGTTGTTTTCCATTAGCAGACCTGAATTTTGGCAGTTTTAAAGCAAGTTTGGCTATCCAAAGAATGTTGTTTTGTGGTAAATGGAAGATTTAGCTAAAGCTGTGATTTTCTTGTAATGGTTTCAAAAACATCTTGAATTCTGAGTAATAAATGAATCTAAACTTTAGAGATGGTCATGATAATTAGACCCTGTTCCATTTTCCTTCCCTTTGTCTTCTTTTGCTCCACACCCCCTCCCCCCGCCCCAGTTATAGCTCTCTAAATCTACCTAAGGAGTCCATCCCAGCTCATGAGCCAAATCTTAGCAGAACTGGGTCTCATCGGCCCCAACCCATCGGAATCATGCAGACCTTTGGCAGAACACATAGTGTGCCAAGTAAGAGCTCTGGATTAGAGGTAGACTTCAAACCATGTCATCTCCCATCTCCCTAATGTTTTCTCAGTCTATAGTACTGGACTTCTCCTTTAGTTTTCTTTTGTAATTGAAACTATAGCCTTTCCCAAACCCTCATCCAATGTGGAGAAGCTTTCAGCTTGGTTTGGAAAATTTTTCACTAGTCCCAGTTCTGATTGGTCCTAGTTCACTGTTATGATGTATCACCCTCAAACTACTAGCTTCTTCATACTTCTCCCACTGACTAGGCTTACTGGGTTATGATATCCTTCTGCTGGATAGGACTGCACTGGTGCCACAGCTTGTCTATGCAATTTCTGACCTTCACATACCCTGTGGACAGTAAGCAGGGAACTACTTTGTGGGCGTCAGCCTCTTTGTCTAATTATGTTTCTCTAGTCTCTGTCATGCTTGGCCATGCTTGGTCTTAACTTCACCCCTCTCTTCACCAACTATCACTGCCAAATTCCTGATACGTCCTCATCCTCCAACCTATTCCTATTATGGTAGTGATACCACATCTGACTGAACAAGATCACAAGGTCAACAGAAGTGAAAATTGATGTGAGAGGATACTTTAGTTAAAACCCTCACTTCTATTTAGTTATCTTTTGCTATAGTTAGGATTATACCACTTTTCAGTTTCCTTCTATATTCCTTCCTTAGACAAGCTATTTAAGTACATAGTCTGAACCTCAGCTCACCTGTGAAATGAGGTAGTAATATCTATATCATATTCCTATCAAGAAGATTAAATACAGTGATATATCTGTAATGTACTTATCACAGTGTCTGGCATATAGTAAGCATCTAATAACTGGTTGTGCTAGATACCATATGATCCCTAGGAATCTGCATTTTTCAATCCAACATGAACAATAATCCCAGCAACTATTCCCTGACTTTAAGAGTCTAAGGTTTGGAACTGGATTTGTGGCCCTGAGGTAAAACATTATTTGAATTTGCTTCAGGCTTTTTTTTTTTTTTTTTTTTTTTTTTTTTGCTTTAAAACCAGCCCTTTGGGGGGCAGCGGCCGGCCCTATTTTTTAATTTTACCAAGTGTATGTGGATATTTATGGTATATTGACTGTCCAGCATATGTTTACTCTTTCCTAATATAACTCAGATTTCCTTTTGGTATATTTTCTTCATCTCATTCTATTTAGTGACCAGGGACTCTGTCTTTTTGGTCATAAGATAGGGGAGGCATAAGGGGAGACATATTGCCCAAACAATGCCAATTAGATGCTATCTCCCTGGATTTGAATCTTGAGTTGAGGGACATGGAGACTAAAAACAGTTGGAATGAGACTCCATCCCAAGAACAGCACCCTGACCACACAGTTCTAGATGTAGAATAGGAATACTCCCCAGCCTCTGGAGCATTTTGGATTCTGTCTATACCAGATCTACCAGCTTCTGTCAATTCGGTGAGACCTCTCTAACTGTCTTTCACTAAATTCTGTTTTGTATACATTATCCAGAATACATTTCTGTTGTTTGCAATGAAAGAATCCTGATTACTAGGCTTTCATTCCTGGCTTTTGGTTTTGCTCATTTCTTTCTCTCTCTTGTCCTTGCATGGTTTGACTCTGTGTCCATGTGAACACTTGAATTCAAAACTATAGTTCAAGTCTGCTTCATTTCTTTGGCTTCACCCTATTATAATCTCTCACTGCCTCACTGCTGTGAAGCTCCCTGGCTTCAAGCTTGTGTTCACCTAATTGACAAAGCTGACCACACCCCGCCAAAGCTTTGTTTTTTAGTGCAGCTGCCTCCTGTCACCAGGCAGCCCTACCTCAGCGTCTTGCTGAAACCCTGCCAATTGCAGACCTAACCCTTTGGACTGTGACTTAATGCTTTGTGTTCTGCCAGCTTGGGTGACCTGATCTAACTGGGGGCAAATTTCAACCAAATGTCAATGCATGCTGCTTTCTAGAACTGTCACTTTACTATATATTACTGTATATTTGTCAATTTATATTTATAATAATAAAACCCAATATAGTCCTTTATCTCATTTCCTTTACATATATTACCTGTGCTCTTCTGATCTTGTTGACTTACGTCAGCAAAAGGAAATAAACTTGGTCTCTTTACAGTGACAAAAAATGTTGTGTTCTAAAGTAACTATAGCTGTTGGGTATTTTGTGATGGGGCAGCATTTGTTTTGCAAGTTGCCTGATCAACTCAGTCTTGATCTTGAATATTAAAGAAAACCCAGTTGTGAAGTATTTGAGCAACAAACCAAAAGCAGCAGTGCTCAGCTCCCTCCTACATGCCTTTAAATCAGACATTAATATCTCACTGGAGATCTGTCAGTGGTGTTGGACAGGCTACTCTAAGAGTCATAGTCAAGGTTGCAAAAAAGAAGCTGTCATTTCCACATAGCAGAAAGTCCAATTGTAAATGATTAAATGTTAATAAATGCCCATTATTATTAAACTCAACAGATGAAAGCATTGTTCAAAGCAATAAAAATTTTATGTGGCAGATATTAGGATTATGACTGGTAAAGAAAGGGGAAAAATAATGATTTAATCCTGTACATATAAAACGATTTTGTGAAAGATTATAATTCTGAGTGACTTTAAAATGTAGTAATTTGTATACCCCTAGTGGGATATATCATAGGAAAAAAATTGCAAATAACTTTTTGACTTTTCGGTAGTTATATTGTTGGTGGTCATATCATTGTTTTGATACTGTTATGTGTGTTATGTGAGATAAAACAAAATGAGTAATTATGGTATATTTTAATGCTGCAGTTCCTGATGTTGACACAAATGGAAAGAGAGATCAACTAAAAAAACCTCTAATCCTAAATCTGAATTGAAAGTATCATAAATTTGCAGTATCGTATACAGATATCTCCTAGTTCAGTTCACTGAGAAGGCCCAGAAGCAAGCCAGATTCAGTTGCAATGAGTATCTTTAACCCCTACCCCTCAGACTTCAAATAGCAGAGCCTTTGAAAAACAGGCAATATGGCACTGTGTTTATTTCCTATTGCTGCTGTAACAAAATACCACAAAATTAGTGGCTTAAAATGATAAAAATTTATTACCTTGCAGGTCTTGAGGTCAGAAGTCCAAAATGGTTCTCACTAAGCTAAAATCAAGTCATTCACAGGGCTGTGTTCCTTCTGGAGGCTCTAGAAGAGAAGTTCATCCGTGTACATTTTCCAGCTTCTAGAGGCTTTCCTGTTTCCATCTTCAAAGCCAGTATCATGCCACTTTGAATTCTACTTCCATGATCACATCTCCATTGACTTTCACTGACCTGCCTCCCTCTTTCACTTAGGAGGACTCCTATGATTACACTGAGCCCACTAGGATAATCCAGGATAATCTCCCTGTCTCAAAATCTATAACTTAATCTTAATGCAAAGTCCCTCTTGCCATGTCAGATAATATATTAACAGTTTCTGGGGATTAGGATATGGACATCTTTGGGGCAGGGGGCATTATTTTGTCTGCCACTTTACCAAATCAAATAGAATAATTTTAGATTTTAAAAATCTGAAGTCTAACCCCAGTTGTTGAGATAAGGACCTAATACGTACAAGTGTCACATCTGGCTCTTAGAATAATCTGATTAGTATTGCCTACAAAGCTTGTATGATGGTAAGTGGGATGAAATAAAACAACTAGTGAATGTCTAACTGAAGACTGTTAGGCATTTTCTAGAAAACATCTTAGCATAGGTAGGTATCATTTTCTCCTTTTCATAAAAGAGAAAAGTAAGGCTCAGAGCTTAAGCAAAGTTTTCACGTCATTCAGCTAGTAAATGACAGACTGGGATTTATATAAGGCTGTATCTGGCTCCAAAGTCCATGTGTTTATACTGCTTTTCATGACGCAGTAGGAGGGGTGAGTTAGGAGATCCTGGAACATACTATCAGCCTGAGGGATTACTTCCTACAATACCACTCCTCCGGGTTGAACCTGTTTAGACAAACAAAAAGAGAAGGAAGGGAAAGATGTCCTAAAGTAGTGATTAATACCAAGCTGAATTAAAGCAACTACAAGTCTGTATGTATACAGGAGAGCAATGAGAGAGGACAGGCTGAAAGAATCTAAGACTTTTTATAAGCACAGCTTCAAGGATTATAGCATTCACAGGAAACAGTGCCAGTCAGAATTACTGTGGTCTGTAGTCAGATACTTTTTAATCAACTCTTTTTGCAAATGTCAAATCTTAAAGAATAAAGATTCTTTAAGCCAAAGAACCAATATTTACTTGTGTACAATTGATCCTTTCAGACACACATGTACATAAATAGTTATTAATAACTATTTTTAGTAAACTTCCAACTTTTGACTGCTTACAATCCCAGGTACTCTTTTCAACTACTTTATCCTTGAGGATTCTGTAGGAAATTGCATTGTTTGAAATGAGATAGTGTATGTTCTAACATGTCCTGATTAGGCTTAGCTTTGATAAAAGGTTGTCAGTCTAATTAATGGGTCTGCTGTTAATTAGCAAGAGAATATAACTTGAAACTGCCTTGTCTAGCTGGCGGCGGGGGCGGTGGCTCTCACCTGTAATCCCAGCATTTTGGGAGGCCAATGCAGGAGGCTTGCTTGAGACCATCCTGTGCACATAGCGAGACCCTGTCTCTCCAAAAATAAAATAAAATAAATTAGCCAGGCACAGCACGACGGTGCACAATTGTGGTCCTAGCAACTTAGGAGGCTAAGGCAGGAGGATTGCTTGAGCCCAGGAGTTCCAGGCTGCAGTGAGTTATAATCACACTGCTGCACTCTAGCCTAGGTGACAGAGTGAGACCCTGCCTAAAATAAAATAAAAGTATCTTATCACATAATACCAAAGCATTGGGAAAAAATATTTTTTGGAGATTTTTCTAAAAAAAAAAACACCAACCCTTCTATTTATACAGATCTTCTCAAATTTATGCTTGAATTTAGACAGATATATCTGGCCCACTTAATTTTGTTTTCTCCATTGCTCCAACAAACACACTTTGAATAGACTTGCTTTACCAAACTGTGCCTTTCTGTTATTAGCCCTCATTGACAGACATAAGATGCAGTCCTGTGAAACTCGTTATAGCAATTACTGTAGGAATATTTTTAAGGGTGATATTTACTATATCACATCACATCTTCTACATGAGGACCCAAAGAATACATTTCTTTTAAATTACAGTACCAGGAAGAACCATGTTTCTTTTAAACATCTGTTTTGTTTTGTTTATCTTACAGATTTTATAAATCATTTAACTATTATATTTACTTCTGGTGCTGATTGCTAGGAATCCCAGAACCAATTTGTAGCCTGTCTGTAGGTAGCCCATGTGCCTTAAGACATGCATTTTAGGCCGGGCTCAGTGGCTCAGCTGTAATCCCAGCACTTTGGGAGGCCGAGGCGAGTGGATTGCCTGAGACTGAGAGTTCGGGACCAGACCGAGCAATTTGGCAAGGTCTTTTCTCTACAATACATCAAAAATTAGCCGGGCATGGTAGTGCATGCCTGTAGTCCAGGCTACTCGGAAGACGGAGGCGAAGGATCACCAGGCCCAGCAGGTCAACGCTGGAGTGGCCATGAGTGTGCCACTGCACTCCAACCTGGGTGACAGAGTGAGACTCCAACTCAAAAAAAAAAAAAAACACACATTTTAGTTAACCAACTCTAATATAATCTTATTTTGTATATTCTCATTTCTACCTTTCATTTATATCTTGTTGTGCTACCTGCATTTTTTTTTGCCTTGATTTCTTTGATTCCTCTGAAGTACAGTATAGACAATACGTGGGTGAAATTGAGTTTCTATGTGTCTATTTATTTGACACATTCCATGAAAATTGTTGCTTTTTTCCCAAATTTGGAGAGTATATTTGGGTTAGTCTGACCTAAATGTGGCATTTCTGAATTTCACACTAGGAGTTCCTGAGGTACCCTTTAAGGAGAAATACATTAGTCTTTTTTTAAAATAAATTTTTTATTTTAAATATGTGGAATACAATTCAGGGTTAGGTATACAAATATTCATTATACAGGTACCCTTGTTGATGAGGTGTGCCCCCTCTCCCCTGGCAGTTTCCCATTACTGCCAATCCCTTATTTGTCTTCTAGAACAGCCAAAAGCTGAGATACAAGGAGGTCAATACAACCACTAATAGGGAGACTTATACTATTAAACTGAGACGTTTTGGTCAGAGAAAGCAAACAAATATAAGCTTAAACTTAAAAGAAGCAAGGTGAGACAATCATTTGCATGTGAAACTGCTTTTTACATGGGAACTTTCTATATGTATGTTTCTCTACAATGTTTAGTAGCAGGGACTTGTATATTTAGCAGTAGTTAATGAATCTCCCAAGCAATAGCACCTGAACAATCATGAGTAATAGAAAAAGAATTACAAGTATAAAACAAGTGTCAACTCACACATTAAGGAAATATAATAATAGCAATACTACTACTGAACATTTATTGAGCATCTACTATACACAGGCACCGTGTGACATACTTTACCTGCCTTATTTAATTTTCAGAGTCCTAGTAAGTAGACACGTTTATAAGTCTCTTTTATAAATGAGAATTATGAGGGAAAGCCACTTCAGGATTTCAGTAGGAGTTTGACATAATTGAGTTACAGCTGAAGAAGACTCTGACTGCTGTGAAGAGATTAGACTATAAGGGCAACCATCTAGGATGCTGTTGTAATAGTATATGCACAGACTGATGACTGGGACCAGAATGGGATAGTGGATTAATGGAAGGGCTGAGAGGTGTTAGATTTGGAATATATTTTAATCAATATATCTATGTGTATGAGTGCATGTGTGTGTCATGCTGCCTAGCTTTTTCAAAGCCAATAGCCTCTCCTTAGACTAAACGAAGGTTATCAAATGTCAATGATGTTCCCCTGTCATTCTAGTACTGCTGAGGGTGAAGCCAAGGACTTTTTTCTGGTGACTTGATGCTACCCAACTAGACTGCCTTCCAACGAAGGGGTATTATTTTGTTGTGGAGAGGGGAAAAACTGCCAGTTTCCTTATTCTGTTCTCTTTTGGTGAGTGCCACATCACTTCTATGAGCAGATTGTCATATCCACTGTGTTGGGGAACATGGAGAAGCAGATGTTAGGAAGCCAAAAACCTGGAAGTATATTAAGGTCCCAAGACTAACTAGTCATTTAATTTTTTCCTTCTATGAGCCTTCCCCCACCTTATACAGAGATTTCATATGTAAATAGGAGCAGTGGGGATTCTAGAAGCCTGGGAAATCTAAGGTAAAAAATGTGAGAATCAGCTTAAATCTTTGCCAGGTCTCAAGCCCAAGGAACCTGACTCAAATGAATTTATTGTGGGTTACCAAATCCATGCTACCTGAAAACAAAGTGTGTTTCAAAATGACGTAGCATGATTCAGACTTTCCAGTCCCACCAAAGTTCCAATTCTGCCCTCTTCTTACCTCAAATATATTTTTCTTTTATGATTTTGTCATTATGGTCTCAGTAATATGGGTTTCCCATATGTCTCTCTACTGTCTTCAAGTAGATTATACGTTTTATGGATTCTCTAATGTGGCTTAAGGCTGCCATCATACTAGTGGGCTAGCCTGAACCAAGATACAGGATGGGGCAGTCATAATTAACAACATTCTAAATGTGTATAATTAACAACATTCTAAATGTGTGTATAATATACATTTAGGTAATATATAGTATACATGATATTATTATATAGTATATATAACATGTATATATGTATATAAGTCCACATATTATAAAATAAATAGGTAGTTGTTTTGTTGTGGGCATATTTATTTTGTATGTTTTCTATCTACCACTATCACACACAACACACACATACTTTTAGTGACATTTACTCTATACTGTCTCCTATGAACAAAGTTAGATACTTTAACCTCTAAAAACCTCCTGGACTGGGCTCGGTGGCTCAGCCTGTAATTCCAGCACTTTAGAAGGCCAAGGTGAGTGGATTGCCTGAGCCCGTGGGTTCGAGACCAGCCCAGGCAACTTGGCAAGACCTCATTCCTACAATAAATCAAAAAATTAGCTGGGCGTGGTAGTGTACACCTATAGTTCTGGCTACTAGGAAGGCTGAGGTGGAAGGCTCACCGTAGCCCAGCAGGTCTATACTGGGTTGGCCGTGAGTATGCCACTGCACTCCAACCTAATAACCCTAACCATGTTGAAAGCTTTGTAAACTATACATGATTATATGCAAGCAATTTATTGTACTCTTTTAAGTAACAGCTCACTTTCTGAATACAGTTCCTTGATGGGTGGCCTATGACTATAGTGGAAAACTAATTACAAAGTTATTTTAAAGTAGATAAGACCTTCCTCAATTTTTCCTCTCAAAATCACAGATGTAGGAAGCCACTTATGCTACTAATATGTAAGTATACAGAGATATGCCAATAAATGTTTAACAACCAGCTGAGGAGGGACTGAACTATGATTTGGAGAATTTGCTAATTTACGTGGTATAAATATTCCCACTATGACCAATTTTTAAGCCACCAATGTGAATGACATTAACCATCTTGCAAAATTCCTCATTTATCAGTTGACTATCTAGCATACCTCTGTTTCAATTTGCCTTATTTACATAACTTGACTATTCCTTGATGTTAATATAGGTTCTAGAAAAAAATTATGGATATCGGTGTTAGTCAAGATTAGCTTTCAACCTGAAGACTCTCAAATAAAAAAAAAAAGATTAACTTTTTTTTTACTTTATCGTTTATCAGTTAGGAGTGACAGAATGCTTCCTTCTATAATAATGTCCTTTTTCACAGCGAAAATCCTGAAAATAAAGCCCTTCTTTTATTTTCCTTAGTAGTGAAATTGTTCTCTGATGATGAGGATACTATCTAATTTTAATTTAACTATGAAGAGTTTAAAGGCTGTGGAGTATATTTTGGAAAGATTATCATGTGACTGTTCAAAGTCCAAATAGTAATACAATTTACAATGTCTATGAAATTAGTACCAATTACAGAATATCCAATATTAACATGTATTTTTAAAATACTGACTAAGGTCTCTATATTTTGGATACTGAAGTATCCCTTCGCATTTGCTTTGTCTTTCATGGGCTGACAATTCTCTTACCGTTGATGTTGTAACAAGATGATCACCATGGAGTGATTCTATTGGCAATGTGCCCATCCTCCAATTGCATTCATGCTTCTGAGAATTGATCCTGTTTCCACTGCCTCTTGGAGTGGGAGTGCTGGGAGAATTCTGGCTGACTCAGACCATTTCCAAATTGAAGGGCTTTTAGGCATGTAATTTCTGGTCTGCTATCGGTTTGAATTAACTCCACTGCATTCTTACACATTGTTTCATTTTGTTGTTTTAGGGTCCTTCTGCTACCCTAGGCCTACCCTAGATCAAACTTAAATTCTTAATAAGTTTCTTTAGACTAGAGATGAGCAAGATCAGAACCTCAGAATTAAGCTCAAATATAAATCATATTACCACCCATCATGGCTAAAACCATTTTGACACACCAGGTCATTGGCACCCTGTCAGGCATAAGTGTATCGTATTTGTGGTCTGAGCCCTTCTATATATATTCATCATCTGGAGAAAAAAACAAATGTTAGCACAAAATTGATATTTTACTTTATCCTTCTCAATTCTCTTTCAATCCATTCCAAGAGGGACATCAGAAGATAGGATACCTTATAAAGTATCACACCCAAAATTTACATTTGCAAATTGATTGTAGGAAGGCTCTTGAAAATGTGCTAAAAGGAGCATGGACAGGTGATGTTTTTGTATACCTTGGCATAATTTATGTTTCTTACAATGACCTTAATTGTTATCTCAAAAAGGACCAGACATGGTGGTTCATGCATGTAATCCCAGCACTTTGGGACGCCAAGGCCAGGAGTTTGAGACCAGCCTTGGTAACATAGTGAAACATCATCTCTACAAAAATAAATAAATACATAAAATAAAATAAAATAAAATAAAAAACAAGGACAGAGATGTCAGTTTGAGGAGTTACTATCCCAATGGATTATACCATCACTTGGTTCATCACAAAAATGGAAAATAGCTGTAATATTTGGCTGTACTCTTCTTATAATTTATGCCTTTATTTAAAATTATATTTTCTTGAGAAGAACACAAAATTTGAATATTTTAAGAGTCCTCTTTGTAAGTTAAAAGTACTTGGGTGCCGGGCTCGGTGGCTCAACCTGTAATCCCGCGCCTTGGGAGGCTGAGGTGAGTGGATTGCCTGAGCCCGCGGGTTCGAGACCCGCCTGGGCAAGTGAGACCTCATCTCTACAATAAATCAAAAAATTAGCCGGGCGTGGTGATGCGCGCCTGTAATTCC
>CAUYQG010177956.1:0-16342 GCA_963574415.1 Tarsius wallacei
GCTACCTGGCAGCATGTGGTAGCACATGCCTGTAGTTCCGCCTGTAGTTCCACCTACTTGGAAGGCTGAGGCGGAAGGAACGCTGGATTCCAGCAGGTCGAGGCTGCGGTGACTGGGTGTGGCCACTGTACTCCACTCTGAGTGGCAGAGTGAGACTCCAACTAAAAAAAAAAAAAAAAAAAAGAAAGACTGAGGCAAAAGGACCGTGTGAGCCCAAAGGTTGAGACTGCGGTAACCAGTAACCGTGAGCAAGCCACTGCACTCTAGCCTAGGCAACAGAGTGGAGTGAGACTCCAACTTACAAAAAAAAAAAAAAAAGGAAAATGAATTTGTATCAAGTTGAGTCAAAGTCCTGATACTATTTGAAAGGAAATTGTATATCCAAGTAGGATTTAAAGCCCTAGAAACAAGAAACAACTTCCTTTGTTTCAGTGGTTCTCAACTGGGAGTGGTTTTGCTCCCCCAGGAGACATTGACAATATCTAAAGACAATTTGGGCTGTCCCAACTGAGGGGTTGGTGCTTTTAGCACCTGGTAGGTAGAGGTCAGCGATGCTGCTGAACGTTCCACAATGCATAGGACAGCCTTCCACGACAGGATTATGTAGTTCAGAATGTCAGTAGTGCCTGGGTTGATAAACCCTGCTGTGTGTATTTCTAAGAATAGAATTGCAAAAGTCCTGGCATTCAAGACAAATGTGGGTCAGGGAGGGTAGTGGGGAAGGTGTAAAGGAGGTAACTGAGGTGCAACTGGACTGAGATGAGCTGGTGGGGTTGGGATTTTTCTTTTGCCATACCTGGCATAGCAGTTGTGGAGGAAACAGTGAAATAAGCTTTTTCTTCTCAGTTACTTGGAATATGATCCCATTCCCAGAGCTAAAAGTGCCATTCCACTTCCCTGTAATATTTGCAGCTTTATTGTAAACCACACACACATGTTAGCAGGCTCCCAAAATGGCAAGGCTGTGCCTTCCAGGAGGGTCAGGATTGTTGAGTTCTAAAGTAGCTAATTTATTTCCCAAAGTATCTTATAATTATAGTATATCTGGGAGTATCTAAATTTCTCATTTTTTCTATATCATGTGCCATACATGAATTTCTTTGGCTGACATACTCTTATTTTATTGGTCTGTAATCAGAGGAACAAATGTCTTTTTTTTTTTTTTGTAAAGGACTATTTTTTAGAGTAGTTTTAAGTTCACAGCAAAACTAAGTGGGAAGTACAGAGAGTTTTCATGTAAGTCCCCTGCCTTTATTGTCTTTATTGACTGTATTGTGATACTTTCTTCTTTTTTTAAAGTGTTTATACTTCAATATAATTTTGTTTAAACAATATAAAAAGTCACAAAAGGGAAGGGTTTCTGGCCTATCCCAATTTCCAGAGATACTTACTGTTAATAATTACTTGTATAATTTTTCCAGAAATGTTCTCTGCTCTTTGATTTTTCTGATTTTGTCATACAACAATACTGTTGAGGAACTTAACGCTTTCATCTTGATAATGCACCTTGGGAATCTTTCCTAGCCGTGTATACAAATCTACTTTTCTCCTTTTTTTTTTTTTTTAGAGAGGAGGTCTTATTATGTTGCCCAGGCTGATCTTGAATTCCTGGTCTCAAGCGATCCTCCCACCTCAACTTCCCAATACTTCTCTCTCTCTTTTTTTTTATGTTAATTTTTAAAATAATTACTTTAAAGATGGGTGCAATTCAAGTTAGGTATACAAATGTGATACCTAATTTTCAAATAAACTCTATATAAATGCAGGTATTATCCTGTTAATGCGAAAGTAAGTGTTCCTTAGTTTCATTGCTCACTAAATGTAAAACAAAAATAAGTAGCAAATTGGTGGATGAGTTATGAGATATTTCTTTTTCTCTGTTTAGTAAAAGGAGAGGTTCACCATCTGCATAGACTTCTTAGTGAATTTTCCCGCATAGTTGTACATCATCTTTTTATTTCAGGGGATTTTGTTTTTTTCCTGGAAGTTTTCCTTGTTTAGAGTTTAGTTTTTGGCTACTTGAAAATCATTTTAAGTTATTCAACCTGACAGTTTGACTGCTTTTAAGGTTAGAATGTGCCATGGCCACCAGCTCTTCCTATGTTGAGAGTGTTCTTGGGCTTTAATTTGTGGTCTCATGCAGTCAGGGAGCTGGGGGAAACTCTGTTGATTGTATTCTTGATAATTTTTTTTTTTTCCTGTCTGCAAAGTCCAGTTTGTTTCTTCAGCCATATATTTCTCTGCTAGTCATAGCTGATGGACAGGCCATGATGCATCTGTGTTTCTCTCTTGCCTCCTCTTAATCAAGGGGCTCTCAGGCCCCTGGGTTTTCCCATTATAAACTGGACCCATTAAATAATCAAGTAATAGTCTCTACAAAGTAGATGAAGAGAGAAGTCTTGGGGAATGTGTGTGTATGTTTATATTTTTTAAATCTCAGGGTCTGGATTTAAGTTCCCAACATAAAAAATTTTGCAAACTTGAGCAAATTACTCTTGAGTCTGTTTCTTTATATTAAATGCAGATTATTCCTCCTCTTTTGCTTGCCTCACAGGGTTGTTGTGAAGATCAAAGTAAAATAATAATTGATTATGAGAGTGCCTTGTAAACTGTACAGCACAACACACGTGTAAAATAATATACAAATGTAAGAAGGGTGAGGTTTAATCAATTATATCAATTGTGAAATGGAAGTAGATTTGAAGAATTTATTTTCCCTTGTGTTGTCTTGTCTGTATAGCATAGAGTGCTTTTTCTTCATCTTAATAAGTTCAGAGATGATCTTTGCTGGGTTTAGTTGTAGGCTTTTTGTTTTTTGGGAGGTTTTTTTGTATTTTTGTATTAAGGTCAATGGAGTTAAATACTTCACTTGCTGAAACATCATATAATTTAGCATAGATCAGTGATTGGTGCAAAGCAAAATTGCAAAAAGAAAACTCTGATTTCATTAAACAGCATAGGCTGTACCTGACAGAGCATCATCATCATCATCATCATCATCGATGTTGATTACTAATTAATTCTGTAGCAGCACCAGAAATATTTTTCTATGCTTTTTTTTTTTCAAAATACTTCAGTTGCTAATTTGACCTACATTCCTATTTCCAGTGGAAATTATCTAAATAGTTGTTAGACTTTTACCCTTTCCCCGCCAACCAGTTAGTTTATACTGTGTGGATTTTGGATGGAAGAAGATCAGGTTAGTTTAGTCATAACTTACAAGAAGCCATTTTATATTGATAGTGTCTTCCCATGTTTGGCACTGTTCATAGACCCAGAAAACTATAGGACTTTGGGTGGTGAATCATTTGTATAACTGTTAAAGTAGAGCAAGCATACTGTGTTGGAAATTTTTGCATCTGAAAGGTGTCTTAGCTCCTGCCTCTTTGGCCTTTGTGACTAACAGAAAATACTTCTTTCAAATTTAAAAACCTGTTCATTATTGCCTTTCTCCTCTGGAATGCATTACCAGTTTATAATCAAGAAGAATTTATTTTTCTTTTTCCATTCCTTAGGTTTATTTTTCATAAAATGACTTTTCTTCCATCTGATGGGCTCATAAATAAGCTCCTATATTAAACTTTCCAGGCTTCCTTTTTTTTGTAGAATAAGTCAGTTTAACTGGCTAAATGCCTCACTAACTGAAACTTCATAATGTAGCTGGAATTGTGCTCTGGAGCATTGAGTTTTTAAACTGGATTACTGATTTACAAAAACATAATGGTGAAGAGGCTACATGGAGATACAAGAAGCTCGCGCTTCTGATTCTTGAGCAAGTTTTTCCTCACTTATTTCGGGGGCCCTGAGCTCATGAGCAAAATCCTAACCAAGTTTATCTTGCTAGGACAACTCATTTTAAATGCTCAATAAAGAAAAAATATTCTCCCGCTTAACCACTGAAGAACAACATATGTTTCTAACGTCAGCTTTTTATTTTTTTTTTATCTTTTATTTTTTTGTTGGTAAATCTCCCAGACAACAGCAGTTCTGTAGAGAGTTTAAATATGAAGGAATGGCAGGACGGGCTAAGGGCACTTCTACCCAACATTAACATCAACTTTGGTGGACTGCCCAATTCTTCTTCCCCCTCCAACGCCAACCACAGTGCACCAACGTCCAACACTGCCACCACCGACAGCCTGAGTTGGGACAGCCCTGGCAGCTGGACAGACCCAGCCATCATCACAGGTAACTTTCTCACTCCCTTCAGCTCCACTGACTGCCATCAGTTTGGTTTTTAGCCCAGGTTAAATAAAAACAGAGGTGTCTCTTCAACATAAGTTTCTTTTCATAAAGCCACAAGTGTGGGGTGGCTTGTTTCATCCTCAGGTTCATGCAGTCTTGGTTAACTTGTTTGGCCTAAGTGTGTGACAAGGCATTTGGTGCCTCAGTTGCTTGTTTTGGTGTAAGTAGGTGTTAATGTCTGGCAACATGTGTGTAATTTGTAAGCCTCAAAGTACAAAAGGATCTGACTTATCCTGCTTAAAAGGAACATACTCCACTTTTTTTTTTATAAAGCTCTCTATTATAAGGCTATCTTGCTTATGTATCCCTATTAGAAAAGGAGAAGCACAATTGGGAGATACCGTCATACAACTCTGGGGTTTATGTTGTGCAGCTCTGCCTCTGTGGCAGCGGAGAACTAAGTTTCTAGTTGAAGAGGAGGCATAGATCTGTGTGACAATAAGTCTTGGTTATTGCGGGGGAGGATAAAGGAACATAAGATTCTGATTTGGAAGAAGTTTAAAATGGTAATTTATTCTGTGTTTCCTTTTGGATATAACCTAATCACTTTTGTTTTTTAAATTTGTTTGGTGACCTTCTTGTTCTTTCTGCACAAATTCACCATTTTCCTTCTTTTTTTTTTTTTTTTCCCTTTTTTTTTTTTCTCTCTCTCTCCTTAGGTATTCCAGCATCTTCAGGAAACAGTTTAGACTCTCTTCAAGATGACAATCCTCCACACTGGCTAAAATCCCTTCAGGCCCTCACAGAGATGGACGGCCCCAGTGCTGCTCCGTCACAGACCCACCACAGCACCCCTTTCAGCACACAGATCCCCCTGCACAGAGCCAGTTGGAATCCCTACTCTCCTCCTTCAAATCCCTCCAGCTTCCACTCCCCACCCCCAGGCTTTCAGACAGCCTTCAGACCCCCCAGTAAAACCCCCACAGATTTACTACAGAGTTCAACACTGGACCGCCACTAGGCAAAGAGGAGAACCATTAGAAGATGCAGGATTTGTCCCACCCTGTTTCTCCCTCAGTCCACCACCCACAGCTCCCTTCTCATCTCTTATGTTCTGAAGAATCCAGTTCCTGATCAATTTTTTTCTCCCTACCCCCAGATGCAATGCGATCACAGGGTCATTACCATCTTTTTTTTTTTTTATTGTAAAAGTTTCTGTTGATCCAGCATTTGAGTGACACTGTTGAATGTTTCTAAAAATGCCTTTTTAAGGAGAGAAAAAAATCAAAGGGCAGTCTCGATACTTAGAAAATTACTGTTTGTCTGTTGCGCATAATAATGACATAATCTGCTTAGCAGAAAATGATGATTAATCTATAGGAAAGGTCAAGTAAATGCATTATCAACTGCAGAAGTTTGAAAACCAGGTTCATTTGAATGAGATTGCTAAATGCATGGGGGAAAGCAGTGGTCCTGGCATACATCTTGTATTCAGCTTATCACTATTGCAGAGAAATTGCTTTTAATTTAATTTTTAATTCTTTTGGCAAGTTGATGGCGAGGACTTGATTGTGTTGTTAAGCAAAATAATTTATTGGAACTTGTTGGAAAGACAAATTGATCTATAGTAGTAACTGGCATATTGCTAAAGAGTTTATAAGGAGGGAAGGAGTGTTTTTTTTTTAAGGAGAAAAAACATTTGGCTTTAGGTAAAGTAAATTCAAAAGTTTTAAAAAAGTATTCACAGATTTAATACCTACACAAGAGCTAAAGTATAAATGATCTTTTTAGTCTTTCTCCTCTGTCAGAAATATATATATATTTTTTCACCTTAAATTCACTGACCAGGGCACTCTGAGATAGCACTGCTCTGGGGCCCTCTTAACCATCAGGAGCAAATCTCTGACCTCCTTGCTTTCAGCTTTTACTTAACCCTGTAGTTTCTGGATGTTTGTGCAGTATTGAAAAGACAGGAGGAAAGAAAACAGAAACCTGGTTATAACCTGACGCTAAAACTAAAAACAAGGAAATGTACCTCTTTCTTCAGAATTAAAACTAAAATCTTAAATAAAACAGAAAACTTGATGATGATACTTGAGTTGTTCTTGTTTTTGTTTTTCCATTTTGTTGCTTGTGTGTTTGAAACATTTTATAACAAATATCCATCAGTTGTTTCCATGATTTTATGCTAGGGAGGATGGTTTAGACCTCCCTTACAATAGGGAGGAACAAATTTAAAAGGACATGAGAATCTACTTCATTTTCAGTCACTGTTCTTTTTGAAGTTCAGCCCATTTTGTCTCCAAGAATTCTTCTTTCAATGGCTTTCAGTAGAAGATACTTCTTTCTGCCATTGTATTATGCAGGCCAAACCTTCCCAACTGAGAAGGCTTGTTCACCAGGGATGAAGGGGTTTATTGACACTGAGATGTAGATTTGCTTGGTGAGACCTGGCGGGAGCAGCAGAAGTCAGAGCTAGGGTTTGGCATGTTTTAGCCATGTCCATTAAGGAAATCTTTGTAGGGTAAATTAAATAGACCAAGATAGCATTATGAGCTTTCAGATGAATTTTAATTTGTTAAAAAAATTTTCAGGGCCAGGTGTGATGACTCAAGCCTGTAATCCCAGCACTTTGGAAGGCCAAGGCAAGAGGATTGCCTTAAGCTCAGGGGTTCAAGACCAGCCTGGACAACTTGGTGAGACCTTGTCTCTACAGTAAATTTAAAAATTAGCTGGGCGTAGAAGCACACGCCTGTTTTTCCAGCTACTTGGAAGGCTGAGGCAGAAGGATCACCTAAGCCCAGCAAGTCGAAGCTGCAGTGGCCATGAGCATGCCACTGCACTCCAGCCTGGGTGACAGAGTGAGACTCCAAAGCAAAAAAAAAAAAAAATTTTTCAACATAATTTTTAAGGATACTCTAACATGTCACCACAAATAGACATTGACCATGTAGACAGTGAATTGTTTTGTAAAAATCAACAAAATGTTACTGTGATAGGAGAAGACTAGAAACTATAGGCTTTGTACTGTGAACTTTGCTTTGGTCTCTGGAACCTTCACATGACTGCAAAGTGATGGACTAATGCACAATATCCGGGACCAGTGAATTAATCAAATCTTTTTTCGGGGGAGGGAAGAAAATCCTGAGACCAGTTCATTAATAAAAATGTTGCTTGTTCTGTAAAAAAAAAAAAAGGAAACTCTACCTTAATGAAGCTGTGCTGAAACTGCATATGTTTAATGAATCATACATAAAGAAGATTTTATAAAAAGTGTGAAGAGTAAAAATAAATAATATGATCTGTGTGCCTACCACCAAAGTTAATGAGAGACCCTCCAATGTCTTGTGCCTTTTCGTGTGCCCCTCTCCAGTTGCATTTTGTTTTCTTTCCTCATCATCACAGATAACCATTATCTTGATTCCCGTGTTAACCTTTTCTTTAGAGTTTTGCCAGCTATGTATATATCCTGAATTATATATTGTTTGGTTTTTAAAAACTTAGTAATAAACCAAAGTCTAGCTGTGCAAGGAAAGGGTGATATTGTCACTATTAATCAAAGACTTTTAGCAGAAGATAATTGAATGGTTTCTGGATCATAGTTTGGCTTTAGCTTCTCAGATAATTTAGGAAAGCTCCTTCTGGGAAAGACGGTGGGCAAGGTCATGAGTGAGTCCTGAAAAACAGGACTTACCCCAGTTGTGTTAGGTTTGTCATGTGAACCTTGTCCTGGACAACTGGCAGAAATATGTTCTGAAGGAGCAGTCTGGTCTCTTCCTGTGTCAAGCTCACGTGGCTTCCCTCTAGTTCTCTGGAACAGATCAAAGCACAATCCTTGGGGTTTAAAATAAGTGTCAGCTAATTAATTCACCAGGGCATGGAGGGGAGGACAAAACTTCATTAGGCTTGGTCAGATCAGATAAGGCAGAAAACCTGGGCCAGCAGTGTTGGTATAACAGCAGTGGGGATCTCGACATTGGCAGTGCTCAGTGTGTCTGTCTCTTGGGTCACAGTACTCAGGTCTGGTACACAGCAGGCGTTCCTAGTATTTCTTTTTTCAATTCTTTTTCCTATACTCCTGTATCCCCTACCCTAGGCTTTTTTTTTTTTTTTTTTAATGCCTCTAATTTTGCTAGGGTGACATCCTTCAGTAATTTCTTGAGGAAAGGTACGTGAGAGGTAAATGTTTTAGTAATTTACATGTCTGAAAATAATATTCTACTGTCTCATTAATAGTTTGGTGGATACAGGGGTCTAAGCTGTAGATGTTTTTTCCTTCAGAAATTTGAAGGCTTTATTCTCACTGCCAGTATTGCTATTGAAAAATCCAAAGCCTCTCATCCTTTACATGTAATGTTTTTCTCCCTCTGGAGGCTTGTAGCAAGTTTGTCTTCTGTGTTCTAGAGTTCCACAGTAGTGTTCCTTGGTGTAGGTATTTTTAATTCATCGTGCTGGACACAGTGGACATACAGTAAGCTTTTTAAATTTGATGACTCATGTCCTTCAGTTCTGGGAATTTTTCTTATTTCATTAGTGACTTTATTGCAGTTACTTTGTCTGTTCTCTCTTTCTAAAAATCCCATTGTTCAAATGTTGGACCTTCTGGACATCTGCTTTTTAAAAATATATTTGTCCAATTTTCTATCTCTGTCTTTTGCTCTATATAGGAAGTTTTCTCTCAACTTTATTATTTATAGTGTTACCCTTGTGTTCTCTGTTTCACCAAGTTACTTTGATCTGTTTGTTTGCTTTGATCTCTATCTTCCATATTAGAGACTTCTAAACTTGATCTTTGCCAAAAGGCTGAGAAGCGATTAGAGACTTCTTAGATGCTTGGTAATCCTTAGTTTCCTGCTCATGAAAAAGACTAAAAATTTGTTGGAAATTTTGAAAACATGAGTAAGGCTTGCCCACTTTCAACTCCCATTTTGGAAGATCTGGGTAGTTTCTCTTCTCGAGAAAGCTTGTTAGTCACTGTCTCTAGGCTTTGTCTCCTGACTGGCCAGATCTCATCGAGAAGAGTCCCTTACAATGGCTAGCCTAGAGGGTAAGGATCTGACTGCCAGGGATTCAGAATTGTGTTGGTGGTCTCTATAGGCATTGTTCTACATGTATGACTTAATATCTCTGTTTTCAGTCCTTCTCCAGAGATTAAGTCTCCAAATATCTGCCCATTTATGGGAAGAATAGTGTAGAGTTGGGGAATGAATCTGGGAAGCTAACTTCTTTAAAAAGCTTTCTTAGTAATTTTTATTTTAGCCCCACTTCACACATCTTATCTCTGTTTTTAGGAGTATCTATTACTGTCAGTTTTTGTGCCCTTGAGGACTTTGTGATGTAAATTAGATTGGATCTCAGCTTTCCCTACTATTAGCTTGAGGTTGAACTTTCTCAAATCAACTAAGGGAGTCTACTCAACCATCTACTTTCTAGGTCCTTTCATTTTATTTCTGTAGTCTCCTTTTTCTCCCTGCTGCTGCTGTTGTTTACTCTAATTTTAGAGAACTTTTAGGAAGAAATGAAGGAGATATATATGTTTGATCTACCATCTTAGCACAGTTTTGTGCTCTGATTTTATAAACTAATAGATTAGTTTTTCTGCCAATAAAGTAGAGGGAGCACTGTCTTTTGTTATTGACCAAGGCCTAGCTGCCTTCTTGTATATCCCTTGGTTTGAATGGCACCTGTCATGTTTGTTTTGTTTATCTTGAAATACCTTCTCTTTTTAATATCCTGTTTTTTTGTTTTTGAGTTGGAGTCTCACTCTTGTCACCCAGGCTGGAGTGCAGTGGCACGTTCACGGCCACTGCAGCCCTGACCTGCTGGGCTCAGATTTATTGTAGAGACGAGGTCTTGCCAAGTTGCCCAGGCTGGTCTCGAACACCTGAGCTCAGGCAATCCTCTCACCTCGGCCTCCCAAAGTGCTGGGGTTACAGACTTGAGCCACCGTACTGGCCAACACCCAGTTTTCTAATGAAGCTCTTTTGATTTACTGTCAATGGTTTGTTTGTCAAGAGGTAATCATAGAGGGGATTATTTTAATGATTAAATTTTAGGTTGGATGTTAAAGGCAAATTTTACTGCAGTTTTAGGGTGGTTTGCAGGTCAGATGCAGATGAGTCATTTTCTAGGCCTAGCCAAATTAGAACGATTCTGGAAATTATAACTGAGTTCAAACTCGTTCTGCTCACTGCATGCCAGCCAATAAGTTGAGAGGCAAGGAAGACAGTGTTATTTCAGAGAGCCAGCAAACCGAGAAGATGGACTAATGTCCTGAAGGACTATCTTAGACAGACGCAAGCTTTGCTTTGTCTTTTATATTTAGATAAAGGGAAAAGAAGGGGCAGCAAGAACAGATGTCTGGGTGCCAGCAGCATCGGGGGGGTTCATGAGACTTCTGTCCTTGGGTATTGGTCTCGTGATGATGGCCAAACCTCTTTGTTCCTATAAATCTTTAACAAGACAGTTGTTTACATACTTCCTCTTTCATCCCAGAGTGAGTTCCCAAAACTATGTGATTGCTGTTTTTGCATTTTATCCCAGTGCTCTAAAATTATCCTATCCTAAATGCAGGATAGGTAAAAGATCCTTAAAAATGGAGTCAGTTATGTTTGTTCTTTTGCTGTTTCACTGTTACAGAATTGAGAAAGAAGAAAAATGGCCTGTCCTTAACTGTGTATGAATTGAGTTTTGAGAGTAGGTAATTACAAGTGTCAACAATACATTTCCACATTCCACAATGTAGTACTGAATTCAGTGCTCTCCAACAAGATTTGCCTACACCTGAAGACACGAGGCATACTGCATGTGGTTTTTGAGGTGTTTTTTTTTTTAATCAACTATTAACCAACATCATTTGGTTTAAGATCCTTATTGTTAGGATATGTAAACTTTTAAAAGCTGGAAAGTTTATGTACCTTAAACATAATTGTAAGATACCCTCTTTACCCAAGTGATCTATTCAAGTGAAAGATGACTGGAGGTCTGGCTGGGCTCAGTGGCTCAGCCTGTAATGCCAGCACTTTGGGAGGTTGAGACAAGTGGATTACCTGAGCCTGCGGATTCGAGACCAGCCCTGGCAACTTGGCGAGACCTCGTCTTTACAATAAAGAAAAAAAATATGACTGGAGGTCATTCAAATAAACTATTTGAAAAAAACAACAAATATTTATTTTGTCATAAAAATTGGTACCCTTTTCTTTGTGCTTATTAAGAAATTGTTAATTTAGTCTATACTTAGCCTTCAGACAGTTACAGGCACCTTCCTAACAGGACCAGCTGCCTTTGAAAATGCATTTTAAAAATTGTTTCTGAGCAGATTGATTTAAGGAAAATGAGTAAATTATCTTTAAAATCCCTTTAAAGGCTGGGAGCAGTGGCTCAACCCTGTAATCCCAGCCCTTTGGGAGGCCGAGGTGAGGGGATTGCCGAGCCCACAGGTTCGAGAATAGCCTGGGCAACTTGGCGAGACTTCATCTCTACAATAAATCAAAACATTAGCCAGGCATGGTAGCACATGCCTGTAGTTCCAGCTACTGGGAAGGCTGAGGTGGAAGGATCACCTGAGCCCAGCAGGTCGACGCTGGGGTGGCCATGAGCGTGTCACTGCACTCCAGGCTGGGCAATGGAGTGAGACTCTGACTCAAAAAAAAAATTCCTTTAAAGAAAGAATAGTTATTTCTATTGGTAGAAATCCAGATAATCTGGAAAGAAATATTGTCCCAAATGTTCAGGGCTCACCTAGTAAGAGCTAGCCATTCTAAAGTATACATTTTGTATTTGCTCCATCTCTAAGGGAAACTATATCAGGCAGCTGTTGATTAGATGTGGTCACTGCACCTCTTTCCATGGCTTCTTTCATGGGTAAGGGAAGTAGGTATACAAAACCAGTAGAAGTTAGTAGGCCAAATAGATATATTTTGGGGGTGACATTACAGAGGCATTGTATGTTGTTGTTTCAGTACAGTGAATTCCTGTACTCTTATCAGACTGCAGCATGTGTAAAAAGGAAAGAAATAGGCCCAAAGACATTGAGGTTTTGTCCTAGGTCACAGATTTTATAATCCACAACTTTAGCTGTACTCTCTGTTTCCAAGTTCCAAGTGCTTTGCCAGATTTCTTGTTTATGTTTATAACATTATTAAAATAAAAGTGCTATTATTTTCCCTTATTTTAGTTAAGTGGTGGTAGCTGACAGAGTGTGAAGAGTTATATTTGTTTATCCCAAATTATAGGGTATGAGTCAAAGTTCAGACAAGTCCTTTAGGGACTTCTTGATTACTTTGTGCATATATTGAGATGTGTTTACTGTCAGTTGGACTGCCCAGTTAGCCAGCATCTTCTATATTTTATGCAAATAAGGAACAAGAACAAGGTACTTATCTTCGAATGAAAGGACAGTTATGTAGAAGAGGGAATAGGATGAAGAATGCAGCGGGGGTCACTGACAGTCCCTTTGTGGCCAAACTAAGATTTGCAAGAGAGATTTGGGTTTAATTTAGTCTAATTTTTAAAAACCATCTTAGGGCTGAGCATTGTACCAGGAACTTCAGATAATTTGGAAAGAAATATTGTCCCAAATGTTTCAGGGGATACAAAAATAAAATGAACCCTGCTCTCAAACTGAAAGTTTGGATAGTCAGCTCTAACACAAGGCTGAGTGTGAGTGTCCAAAGTGTTAAGTGTCAAGGTAGTACAAAGAAGTAAGGGCTATGGATAAACAGGGACTTGGGTGGGGGACACCCCGAACAAAGATAGACATTGAAGTGGGATTGTCCAGGGCATGTTTAGGCATTGCAATTTTGTTTGGAAGGAACTCGGATTTCGTGTAGGGTGCTTGTGAAATTAAGGCCAGAATGATGAGTTGGGCACTGCTTTTGTTGGAAATGAACATTTCAAAGCAGAGTCTCGAGAGACACAAGTCATAGTAGGATTGTGCTTTATGAAGTTCTAGATGGGAATGTTGAAGATGGGAGAACCACTGAGGCAGGGTTATTTGGGTCAATGAGAGAAGCCCCAAGGATCTAGGGTTTGGCCACAAAGGGACTGTCAGTGACCCCAGAAATATGGAATGTGCATATGTGTGTTTTATCAAATCATTATAAAGTCCATGATGGCCAGACGTGGTGGCTCAAGCCTGTATTCCCAGCACTTTGGGAGGCGGAGGTGAAAGGATTGCCTGAATCCAGGGGTTCAAGACCAGCTTGGGCAACTTGGCGAAACCTCATCACTACAATAAATAAATAAATAAACTGGGTGTAGTGGTGTACGCCTGTAGTTCCAGCTATTTGGAAAGCTGAGGTGGAAGGATCACCTGAGTCCAGCAGATCGAGGCTGTGGTGACCATGAGCGTACCACTGCACTCCAGCCTGGGCAACAGAGTGAGACTCCAACTCAAAAAAAAAAAAAAAAGCCCATGATGCAATAAAGCCTACCTAGTAAGTTAGAGCAATAGTCCAGTGAAGGTGTTGGCTGTAAGGGGGTTGGGAATGGAAAGAAGGGGAAAAAATTTAAATGACATTTCAGAGGGGCTAAAAATTTTTGTAAGTTACTAGGTGTAGTTAAAGCGCAAAAGAAAATTTCACAACCATCTTAGATTTTTGTCCAGATTCTCCACTAAGACTAATCTGTTTGAGAGAAGACAGCACATCTAGCACTTTAAACATTGTATTTTCAGAATCTAGCTGGCACATAGTAGGCTCTTGGTAAATGCTTTACCTGAATGGGATTAAAATATAACTGCAGCTTTGAGTCAGATAACTGGAATAATTGTATTATGTTTAAAAGAAATATGGATTCATGAAAAGGAACGAGTACAAAAAGATGATTCTTATTTTTTAATTTGTTGAGTTTGAGGTTCCAACAGGTCATCCAGGTGGAAATCACCAGAAAATAGTTGGAAATTAGGGTACAGAGGAGAAAGCCCAGAGCAGAAACGCCATTTTGGAGTCATCTTTATAGGGAGAGAGTTGACACTGGAACCTTGAAGAAAACAGAGACAACTGGTCTAAAGTGAAGGAGATCTGAGTGTATGATATCCATGTAGGACAGCTTCTCAGCAAAGAGTATTGAAAATTGCATGCTGGCCAGGCTTGGTGGCTCAGCCTATATTCCCAGTACTTTGGGAGGCTGAGGTGAGTGGATTGCCTGAGCCCGTGGGTTCGAGATCAGCCTGGGCAACTTGGGGAGACCTCGTCTCTACAATAAATTTAAAAAAAAATTAGCCAGGCATGGTAACACGTGCCTGTAGTTCCTGCTACTTGGAAGGCTGAAGTGGAAAGATCGCCGGAGCCCAGCATGCCACTGCACTCAAGCCTGGGTGACAGAATGAGACTCTAACTCAAAAAAAAAAAAAGAAAAAAAAATTGCATGCTGTGTCAGTCAGGGTTTCATCAGGAAACCAGGGATCCCACAACCACTGGAAGTGCTGGAGAGGAGAGGTCAGAAGACCGCTGTTGGCTATCAGGAGACCTGGAAGTACAAGGGTCATAGGAGAACCTCCACCAAAATGCCCTCAGCTGTCTGCAGGACCAAGCTGGTGACTCCTAGAAGACTGGGAAGCAGCTACCAAAACCCAGCATTGACCAGTGGCCTCCTACCTGCCCACAGCTGCCACCTGTAGAATGAAGGCTTCTTCTCTTCCACCTTTCAAACTTCCCTAAGTGCCTCACATTAGCAAGATCTCACCTGGGATCCCGTTGGAAGGAATCTGAGAACTGCCATGCAGAGGAACAGGTAGCAGGGGCTGATGATTGTCATCAGATGGTCGGGTGTGGTGGCTCAGCCTGTAATCCCAGTACTTTGGGAGGCTGAAGTGCGAGGATTGCCTGAGCCTGGGGGTTGGAGACCAGCCTGGGCAACTTGGTGAGACCTCATCTCTATAATAAATCACAAAACAATTAGCTGGATGTGGTGGCATGCATCTTAGTTCCAGCTACTTGGAAGACTGAGGCGGAAGGATTGCCTAAGCCCAGCAGATTGAGGCTGTGGTGGCTGTGGTGGCTGTGAGCTTGCCACTGCGCTCCAGCCTGGGTGACAAAGTGAGACTCCAACTCAGAAAAAAAAAGTGTCATCAGACAAGCTAGCACCTGTGGTTTAACCTCTAAAATATGTTATGTCACTTCCCTCAAAACTCTCCAAAAACCCCCCTTCCTCAATACCTTCATAATGAAATTGAAGTTTTGCTAGTGTGGGACCAAGTGCCCTCTCCTCCGACAGAATGAAATTGTTTATTTCTCATGACTGTGCCTCTGTTCCTTGCATATCTGTTCTCCCAGCCTGGAATGTATATATATAGTCCTGTTCTCACCCTGGCAATCTGCTTCTCGAAGCTTCTTCTCACACCTCTCTTTGTACCTTATATAAGCATTTTTTTGTTGTCTTGTTTTGGTCTATTTGGTTTGGCACAGTGTCTGACATTCCATTTTGAATGAATGACGAAGGAAGGTGGGGTGCTGTTATATTTCATTGGCAGGAGGTCAGTAATGATCTTTACAGGACGAGTTTTAGTCCAGTGGAGGTACTGGAAGACAAGTGCAGGATGTTAAAGAATGCAGAATGTCTAGTAGTTAAAGAACTAGAGATTGTGTTCTCTGAAGGAATTTGATAAAGGGATAATGACAACACCGTTTCATGGAAAGGAGCTAGGTGTGGTGGCTCATGTTTATAATCCCAGCACTTTGGGAAGCCGAGGCAGGAGGATTGGTTGAGGCCAGAAGTTCGAGATCAGTCTGGGCAACATAGTTAGACCCCACCTCTAGAAAAATAAAATAAAAAAATTAGCCAGGCATGGTGACATGCACCTGTGGTCCTAGCTACTCCCAGAAGGCTGAGACAAGAGGATTGCTTGAGCCCAGGAGGTTGAAGCTGTGGTGAGCCATGATTGTGCCATTGCACTCCAGCCTGGGCAACAGAATGATGCTCTGTCTCTTAAAATAAAAGAATTCTGAGCCGGGCACAGTGACTCATGCCTGTAATCCCAGCATTTTGGAAGGCAGAGGTGAGAGGATTGCCTGAGCCCAGGGATTCGAGACCGGCCTGGGCAACTTGGTGAGACCTCGTCTCTATAATAAATCAAAAACCTAGCCAGGCGTGGTGGCATACACCTGTAGTTTCAGCTACTTGGAAGGATGAGACAGAAGGCTCGCCTGAGCCCATC